>JADBJO010022464.1:15000-27891 GCA_016801955.1 Conus betulinus | reverse complement strand
GAGATTTTCTTTTCCCAAAAGGAAAAGTATCTTATTTTCAGGATGTGATATCATTCACGGAAAAGCTGAAAACATTGTGGCGCAGCAACTGTGGTTATATAATAGAAAACAAAAAAAAAAAAACCCGGTCTAGCTGCAAAAACTAGCTAAAATGGGTGTAAATCTCTCGTCACCCCTGGGTCTAATCAAGATTAGAATTCCAAAGGGTTTCATAAAATCTCTGTTTGTATTAAGGTTTACAGACGACTTTTGTCATCATTTACCGAGGCAGCTCACTATGCTGATGATAATCGCAGTATGTACAATATTCAGACAACAAAATACTTCAAACAGATTGCCTAATTTTTCTCTTTTTTCAGGTTAATTAAAAAAAAACTTACAACCACAAAACATGACAAACGCTTCTAACCCCCCCCCCCCCCCCTACACCACCACACTTGGTCTGTCACACAGTCTGCACAGAGAGGAGAGAGAGAGGAGAGAGCAATCGATACCAAACGTTCAACCATTTTGTACCTACTCATCATTCAAACTCCTTCATTCAACAGATCCTGAAATCTCAACAAAAGTATACAGACAGATGTACCCCATGATATGGGGTATCTGATCATCGCTCTCATGGCACACTATACCCACGACCACGAAAAACTAAACCCTTTTGTTGTTTACCAAAGTTACTGCCAGTGGGCTATTTTTGGCATGGCTAACTCTCGTGTGCTGAAAGTTCGAACTCCGACGTGCCAAAAAAGCATCAGTGTCTGTGTGGTGCACGTGAAAACTCACACCGAATGCCATGCGGGTCCGCATCAAGTACTCTGAGCACTTTTCGTGTGAGAGTGTGTGAGGTTTCAAATCATCCCCACCACGGGTCCCCTACCCACACCGTCCTCTCCTCTCTCCCCCCTACTCCCTCGCCCCCAGTCCCTTTCCTCCTCGCTCCTCCATGTCTGTGTCTCTGTCGCGCCATTAGACCATAGGTTTGGGAAATGCAGTTCAAAGGACCTGCCTTCAATGACGAGAGTGTCGCATTACAAGAGGCTTCCTTGTAGGCTTTTTTGCTTTCTTTCAGGGAAGCGGAGGCACAACCCGCGACGCTGGTCCCTCCGTCGGGTGTGAAATCCTCGGAACCAAATCAGCATCAGCGTCGTTCTTCAGTGTTCCAACGCGTCCCGCCGGAACTCACCTTCATGCCACGGACGCAGACGATGATGGGGGTTGGTGGCCTTTTAACTGAGACAAGTCAGAGCGCTCCGTACTTTAACATTGTCTCTCGATAGTATTTTCGCCTTCCCAGTTACAGGCAATCCTAAGGCTTCTCTCACCATCCTGGCCCCGTCTCCATCTCTTTGTGGAGTGTGGGGGGGGGGGGGGGGAGGGGGGGGGACGCCGTGAGAAATGTTGTTTAGACCACGCCCTCCTGCGTCGTCACTTCTCCATCGTGTACCATGTGTCTCTCTCGGCAAGTTCTTAGTTCTTTTGCCACTTTGAACAACGTGAGTTCGCTGTACCTTATCCACTTTATTCTGGCATCGCGCCTGCGAGAAGAAGACCTGCTCGCCGGTCCCGGCCGCGGAGTCGGTCATACGCCAGAAAGACTGATTAACAGAGCGCAAGGCAAAATAAGGCACTAATTACTTGCAAAACAAACAACAAACAAACATAATAAGAGGAAGGTTTTCAAAGTAACGCGTCGCGTGAATACTTTTGTACTCTGTTTCAGCTCTTCACAATACAACTAAAACACACACACAGAGTGGCCGAATAACCTTTCTTTAAAAGACAATGCAAAAGAGTTTCACGACGGAGCTTTGCCACACAAACATCAGAGGCAGTGCACCACGCGCTCATTCCGACACCCGTCCCACAGCCACAGGCCCGGCCCGCAGGCCCCGCCGCAGCCCATGGCACCGGCAATCCACAGGGAGCAGTCAATGTCAAGTCGTCAAGAGGAAACCCACCGGAGGAGACACTGCACTGCTGCCGAGTCACGTCGGTGGTGTTCAGTGGCGCCTGTTCTGAATCTAACATACGCAGGACACCACCTACTAAGCCCCCTACTGACGACATAATGACTTAGTCGCGGAGCCGGCGTGAGTGAGCCTCTCCCTCCGGAGGCCGCCACCACGTCGTCCAACGACAGCCCCCATGGACTCGCCGATACCGTGACCCGACGGAACCAAACCAAGGGGCCACAGACGTGGAGAGGACATCGAATTGAGGTCACCATTGAGAGCAGGGCAGGGCATGAAGGGCCACAGAATTTGAGATTTTTTTTTTTTTGATCTGATCTGAGGAGAATGAGGAGGGATGATTAAGAGAGGATGCTCAGGATTTCCATTTCGGTTGAGCCTACATGATCAGGGCTTGTACTCTACGCTTCCTTTCCTAAATATCCCCGGCGTAAACGGCCCGAGAGATACAGGCACCTGCGTGTGGCAGGATTGAGCAACACTCTCAGGAACGCATCATTAATTGGATGAAACTCGATGCGTGGGTCCCAATCCTCCAACTGAGTCCGCATGCGAAACTGGCACTTGGGTAGGAGGCCAGTGGGACAGAAAAATCCACCAGAATTTGATGGGATCGAACCAACGGCCTCCCAGACGGGAGTCCAGCGGACGCCACCATGCGCCAAGGCGGCTGGTCCTTGAGAAGTTGTTTGAGGACAGAAAAAGTTTCGCGGTTCGGCCCAGCCTAAAGGAATTTGTGACCAGAAGGTTAAACTGGGAAATAAAACGACGAGGTGTGGTAGTGTGTGTGTGTGTTGTGTGGTGTGTTGTGTGTGTGTGGGTGTGAGAAGGTATGTGGGTGTGTTGTTTGTGTGTGTGTGTGTGGTGTGGGTGTGGTGTTGTGTTGTTACCTCGTTTCTAACGTCTTCTCTAAAATGATATCGACGATGTGTTACTAGGTTTGTGTAGCCGGCGTTGTGATATGAAAAGGAAGGTGGAGGGATGGGGGAAAGCGTGTACAACTTGAATATACTACTAAAAAAAAAAGAAAAAAAAGCCTGAGATAAACCCAATTAAAAGAAACATGCCAATCTGGGACTCTGTAAGAAACTCGAATAAAACTAATCGGAGGAACGAATAATCATCAGCATTTTAGAGAGTGATGAACGTCGATCTATCAGGAAGTGTTACCACCAGCCATGATAATCAAGTTCTTTGTTTTGGGGCAGTCATTGAATTAACAAATCTGAAACCTAGTGCATTTCCACACATACTCAACATTTCTACTGAATTTTTGTTTTCATGAATTTAAAGCGATAATCTGTGGATTAAGACTTCTTACATCTCTAGGTATATGCGTAAAGAAGTTTTGCTGTTTATTCTGTGTTCCAGAACTGTATGCGGTACCAGTTATGATAGTACTGCGGATTCCGAGTTCTTAAGCGGACTGTTGGAAGCTTTTATCAGTCGGTTTGTCAATTAAGGAATAGCATTCTGAAGATCTAAAGGTATATTAAGTGAAGTTGTGCTTTCCAATATTTCTAGCTGCTCTTTTTGCTGCGTGATCAACCTTTCATTTGATATAAATTCCACTGTGAGATGGTACCCAATAAAACGTAACAGTTGATCCTTTAAAGGATAAAAGGTGAATGACATGGTTGATTTCTAATATAATCTCAAGTCGATTTTTGAATTTTGGGCCTGGAGGGCAACCCAGAAACCGATCTGCTATCAGTACACACCAGAATTCGACAAGATTTAGGGGGAAATGTAAAATGAAATTCTAAAGACATCAAAATGGCAATGAGCTCTGCTTAAATATGGGACAGATTTTACCAAGATTATAGTGTGGTGTGTTGTGGGTGTGTGTGGTGTGTGTGTTGGGGTGTGTGTGTGTTGTGTGTGGTGTGTGTGTGTGTGTGTTGGTGCGTGTGCGCGCGCGCGCGCATGTGTTGTAGACTGTAGTTTGTAGCAAAGCTCCTGTAACTGATTAGGTGCTGCTTGAACTTCAGTTTATTCTCTCTCTCTCTCTCTCCCCTCTCTCTGTCGCAAGCGCATACACCACACACACACACACACACCACACACACACCACACACACACCCACACAGGGGGAGAGAGAGGGAGGGAGAGAGAGAGAGAGAGGGGGGGGGCAGACAGACAGGGTGGACAGGCACAGACAGACAGGAAAACAGCAGAGTTTGACTAGTGGCTCCCCTTCCCAAGGATGAACGTCCTACGCACGGGACGCCCGGAAAAGCCAGGGCGCAGCAGACTTTTAGGCTGAACTTTAAATGGAATTCCGGTGGAAAGATCGAGTTTAGTCTTGTGCCCAGGCTCTCAGCTTTCGTTCCTCCATTGTCTCTGTGTCTGCTGGTGTCTGTATGCCTCTCCATTTTCCTCCTCCCCTCCTCTCCCCCCCTCCCGGCTCCTAAAGATGGAACCAATGGCTCATATTAGGCAGCAGGGGACTGTTTTCTCAAGCTACAGGGATAAACCTCTCATATTCTGATCAAACATACCGTAGGTATTGTAGAACACTTGTTAGTGTGGTTGACAATATTACCAAAAAAATCAGTTTGAGACTGTCTATTGTCAGGAAAAAATAGCAGAAAAAAGGATGTTGTCCAATACTGAGACGCAGGCATGTAACTTCAAGGTAACAGTTACTTGCCGAAAGGGTCCAGTTTGCGCAGGTGTTAAGAAAAGACTCCCATACTTAATCTTTGGAGTGTATGGCTCCTGCCATAATGGAACACGACAAGCTCAAAATCCCCGTAAAGACATCAAAGATTGTTGGTTTCAAATGTGACTTGTGAGCGACTTCAACGTGGTTTTTTGACAGCCCCGATATGGCCTTTTGTCGGTCGGCTGGGCGATAAACCACATACCTTAACCGTCTCGTCTGAAGATCACCGTAGGTACGACGAAGAGGACGCCATCAGCCCTGAAAGGAAGATGACAGCAAATCTAGAAGACCAAACATGCTTGATTGAAGGCAGAGATGGAAAACCCCAATCAATCCACCCTGTCACTCTCTACCCACCCATAGGTTCCGACAGCCCCAGAATGCTACAGCCTTGAGGCTAAGTATTGCAAACAAACGTGGGTTCCAGAGAGATACCCACACCAAAGAAGCCTCTCACTTTAACCCGAATGAGAACTTTGAAGTCAAGCCAGACGGAAAACGCACGCAACACACGTACAGCACAATTATGTTGGCACAAAATGAATGCGGTTTTGCGACTTGTCCATGTGACCCTTGACTATCATTATTACAGACAGAGCACCTGCACCTGCACGGGAGGTGGGGATGGGGAGGGGTGGGGAGGCTCAAAGTGGATGGGTGGAGGGTCGGGGGGGGGGGGGGGGTTTCGTTTCGGGCTCCATTGTCAAATCCGCAACAAGTCCCCCCCCCCCCCTCACTTTCTTCCCTCTCTCTCCTCCTCTCTCTCCTCCCCCCTCCACTCCCCTCGTCCGGCCCCGTGCGCCGCCCCTCTGCGGCGCCTCCCCCTCCACTCTCCTCGGCTCTCGGGCTCTCTCATCTCTCTCTGCCCTCCACACGGCTGCTAGATCAAGACTTGTCCATTCCCTTGATGTTGTTCTCCCATTGCTTTCTTTGCCTACCTCGCCTTCGCCCGCCCGCCCTGTACTGCACTGTGCCCAGGGGGATCGTTTTGGACAGGTCCGAGCCTCTGCTGGACGTGTCCATACCACTTAGGCTTTCCCCTTTTTGACAGTTGACAGCAAGCTATCAGGCCATCCGATGGCAAAGAGAGATGATTCTCCTGACCTCCCCCTGTGTGATTGTGGTCTGTGCACGAGATGGCAAGGATCCTTCTGTAGGTTCTCATCTCCCATGCATGTATTCTTCTTTCTTGTCTCATGGACAGAGCCTGCATAGCAAACAGGACGTCTGTGCATAACTCAATGACCATCATCCTTTCGCGATATCGCTAACAATTTCGTCATTGATTCGTGAAAAACCTATGCTTAAAAAACTTTGATGAACCACCCAGAGATCATGGAAAATGCCAAGTCCAAAAAAAAATCTGACCCGTGTAATACCTGTTTTTTCTAATTCTGCGACTACGTGGCTGAAAAGTGCCGTGAAAACCTAGATTCTGATAAAGGCATCAGCTTGATAATGGAACACCTTCAGGCATGTCTGAGCAGGCTGGCTGGTGACCAAAAAAACGCAAGCCAAAGTGTTGTGCGTGTTTGCATGTTTGTATTCTCATATTTTGAAACTGATGTATATAAAAAAAAAAAAAAAAAAAACCGCACAGGAACGCTGACTTAAAGTGTCCAGGTCGAATGCAATGCCGATTTTGCTTGAAAACTTCTGGTTGTAATCATGAAAGTTTATACTTACACAAATATACGTAGGCATGTGCACGTGCACGCACAAACGCAGACACACACACACAAACACACACACACACACACACACACACACACACACACACACACACACACACACACACATCCAATCATCAGAGAGAGAGAGAGAGGCCTCTAGCAGTGGATTGAACAGGTAAAAAGCCGCAACTCGCGGACACACACTGATTACAGAAGAAGTTTAGCGACAGAAACATGCAGAGATGATGTTTTTAAATTGAGTCAAAGAAGACCAGTGTCTGGGACAGTAGGACAATTAGCTCCGCTGAACTGGTGTGCACCAGGACGAAATAGCCTGATAGCCTTTCCTAGCAGGCTTTGGGGGCCACTTATGGAATCCCACACCCACCACCACCTCCATCGCACCCCATCTCCAGCTTCCATCCTGTCCAACCAGCACCCGTCAGCAAGTGGGGGCATGGGTGTGTGGTAGATTGTGGTCAAACACGGTCAGATGTTCAGTTGTTTACAGAAATAATGTCTTAAGATAAAGGCAATCATTCCTGTGTGTAGTGGTAGATGGCTTACGATTTTGAACTGCTGACAGCCGCCACGCGTATAATTTAAAACAAAAACGCAAGGGTAGAAATACAGTGGTAAACAAACAAAGTGGCAGCAACAGAAGTAACAACAACACCGCAAACCTTTCGATCATGAAGCCGAATTTTTTTTTTTTACAAATTAAGTTAGCTGACCCGTGCAAAACATTGCTGGCATTTCCCCACAGCATATCTTCTCATCTCCCTCTACTTCTTCATCTCCTTCTCATCATTTCTTATAATGAAAGTAGTTTGTTATCTTACCTCCCTCCCTGCCTCTGCCTCTCCTCTGCTCTCTCTCTCTCTCTCTCTCTCTCTGTCTCTCTCTCTCTCTCTGCTCTCTCGCTCTCCTCTCTCTTCTCTCTCTCTCTCTCTCTGTGTTGATGAGGAGGGGGAGGGTCTAGACATACACTAAAATATGTCAGACAAATCGGCCCGTTCATGCCTTACAAGCGAGATAACTTGAAGCGAGAACTCAGCGCTTCCGACCCCTTCCCTTCATAAACGGCTGTTTTAAACTTCTTTGAAGTATATTCTGTCAATATCCAGGATATTAACCGTAAGTTCAATGGAATAAGATACGTCACCCAAACGAAAATGAAATGGATGATTGAAGATTTACCTGAAGACGTGTGAGCTAAAAACAGAAAAAAAAAGTGAGATCTTCCACGTGAGAAAAAATAGATTAAAGAAATGTTGGTAGATTGTCGAAAAGGATTCTGTGATTAGAACAAAAGACTGATGTTTCTAGAAAGTTTATAGATTGTCAGTCAAAAAGGAATAACGTATTCATGGTCTTCTGTCGAAAAGAAACGATACTGGATTTAAAGATGGAGAGATGGTAAGGATATGATGACAGAAAAATTTAGCAGCTCGATAGGCGCAAACCTTATTATCATTATATGAAATATTCTGTAGCTACAATAAAAGCAAAGTCAGCAGAAAGTGCCAACTGGAAGTAATCCTTCTTAGTGAAGATCTTTTTCACAGGGTGCGGAGATGAGGAATAGTTGGAGCGTCCTCACGTAAACGCCGCCGAGAATGACGCGCATGACGTATTTGCAAGGTCTAGCAGTCTGTTTATTGGAGGCCAGAACTTCTACGTAAACAGCTGTACGACCTTGACAAGTTGATCGAGGGGAACAGCTAGCCCAGTGATTTGGCGAACATTCCCTCCACGTGCTGATGAATGAAAAGATCGAAGTGAAGAGTGTCGCCACCAAAATATAAATGGTCATGTATGAAATGGAAACATGTGGGTTTTCTTCTGTATAATACACTGTGATGAGAAAGAGCTGGTGTTCTGGCGGTGAAGGATTGTTGAATACACAGCATCTTTTGCTCTTCTCTTATTAAGTTGAACTTTTGTGAAACATTTGCGATCATCTGCTGCTAGGTATATGATCTCTGCACCTTAACCAAACGACTCTGAGTAACGAAGGCGTTCAGGGGGGCGTTCATAAAGAAAAAAAAGTGTAATACATACACAAGAGGTTTGGTACACTTCAAGATAGGCAACATCAGTTATTTGTACCATTAATGTGGAAAAGCTAAGGTAACGATCAAGGTAACTCTAGGACAAAGTCCACGCAGAGCACTACACTGTGATCATGTTTAAATCGAGGAGTGTGCTCCAGCGCAATGATATGGAGAGTACAATCAGTTGGATTTTAGAAATGAAGTTATTTCAGCGATCAAAAGTTGACCTTAAGGCAATGATACACACATTAGTTTTAACAGGATCATAAACTGTAGCCTGTTTAGTTTTCAGCGACATGGAAAAGGAATTTGATTTTGTAAACCTAACCTGCATTTTAAAAGAATGGTAATGGAGTAAGATTTTTCGAGGATGCTGTAGAAATATGAAAGCGACGGCCCCGTACGGGGTACTCATTTTATAGACTGATTTTGGTTGCTACAGGTATGAACACAGGGGAGAACCTGATCGTGTTTTGTTTCCTTTATTGTGTGAACACCACTAGCTACATGAAAGAGGAAGCGACATATGGTGCAACACTGCGCTGGTGTCGCCAGGACTGCGTCAACTGCTTTAGGTAATCATATAATAATGATGAAAATAACAATGGATATTTAGGGCGTTTTATCTATAAGCAACCGTTAGTGCTGTAAACACACGCGCACGCGCGCGCGTACACATCCGCACGCATGCACGCATACAGGCGCGCGCGCGCACACACACACACACACACACACGCACACACACACACACACACGACCACACACACACATCACACACACACACGCACACACACACACGAGACACACACACCGAGAGAGAGAGAGAGAGAGAGAGTGCCACACGCGCGCGCGTGCACACACACACACACACGCACACACACACACACACACACATACACACACACTATTATACGGCCAGGACTAATCACGCAACCACGGTTTCGTGGTCCGGAAAGAGTGGCTTCAGGCAAGAAAGAGAATTACAGCTACGAAGGGAGAAAGGAATGTTTGCTCCAGAGAGAGATCGGGCGAGCGAGCGAGGCGAGCGAGCGATGAGAGAGAGAGAGAGAGAGAGAGAGAGAGAGAGAGAGAGAGAGAGAATGTTCTTTACTCGAAGAATGTCTCTCAGTTCAGTAAACACAAAAAAAAACTATATTTCCAGCCCCTGATTCATTCATGTCCATGTTGATTCCTGTCCTGTCTGCTGTCAGTTTGATGATAATGATATACTAGTAATAATAATCATATAATACAAATAATTATAATAGCAGACACATGCAATCCAAATCATTAGCACACACTTTCCACCTCTTCACCACTTTGCTCCATCCCGACTAAAGACAAGATAAAAACAAGACAGCACCTCGTCTGGAATCCTGACAATAAACAGAATGATAAAGCCCCTACCTCTCCTGTATGAGCGTATTACTAAAACAATACAATAAAATCGCTTTCTTTCAAAACCCTGTCATTCATTTAGTTCACGTTCTGTTTGCAGAATCACGATATCGATGACACTGCTTTGCCAGAACTTGATTTTCATTCAGTTGATGTTCTATTGCAGAATCATGATACGGTAAATCGCTTCCTTCCATTACTTGACAATCATTCAGTTGATGTTCTATTGCAGAATCATGATACGATAAGTTGCTTCCTAACATAACTTTCCATTCATTCAGTTGACCTTCTTTTGCAAGGATCATGATACGATGACATCACTTCCCTTCCTTCCAAAACTTGACATTCACTCAGCGGACGTTTTGCAGAATCAGTTGACGTTCTGTGCAGAATCACGATACGATAAAGTCGCTTCCTTTCAGAGCCTGATATTCATACAATTGGACGGTATTTCTCAGAATCATGATACGATCATATCACGTGCAGTCAGAAATCTGACATTCAGTCAGTTTGGCGTTCTTTTCCCAGGGTATAGTTTACCCATTTCTAACACAGCTATCTCCTGTGTCTTCTTGTCTTTTCCACCCAATCAAAATGGAAGAAACAGACAGACACCCCCCCCCCCCCCCCCTCCGAATAGGTTGATTAGAGTCTGAATTAAAACAAACAAACAGGCAAACAAATTAGAGGTAGATTTAGAGCCCGAATTAAAGCAAAACGAACATGCAAACAAATTAGTGATAAACACGTGGGGAACAAATGCCAGCTAATTCCAGGGGGTGATTATATAAGACTCCATAAGGGTAAAAAAAGCTAGAAACTGCCACAGCCGCAAGTTCCGAACACCTACCTTGCAAATGAGGAGAGAACTTTGACGTAAAAGAAACAAGCGGAAACAGCACACAGCACACAAACACACACACACACACACACAACACACACACAGAGGCCCAGCAATAATATTCCTCATGTGATAGGACCCACCCCTGTCCCTGATCTCCATGACTTGTATCATTACCAATTATATCTTCGTTTACGTCCCTCCGTTAATGTCTGTCTGTGCAGACTGCGTGGTCTTCGGAGGATGACTTGCTCCACTAATGAGTCTGTACTTTCCCCCTGGCCCACCTTCTGTGCCAACTCCTTCATCTTTCCTCCCTTTCACTCTCCTCGTGCTGCCGTCATTCTCTGATGGGATGTAGGGTGGGCTGGAGAGAGGCTGGGTAGTAGGAGGTGTGGGGATGGGGGAAGGGAGGGGGGGGAGAGGAAGCGGAGGGAGAGTGGAGTAGCAGGGCGCTGACTGAATCCAGTTCTTTGAAAATCTAAAGAGGACGAAGTTTATTTTTAATTTATTATCAGACTATGTGGATTCTGGTCAAAAAGTGTGGAAAGATAGAAAGTTGTCATAGATCTTGCTAGCTGTATCATATGCAAGATTTTAAAGCCATACAGGCCTTCTCTCCATTTCTCAGTGACCTCTCTCTCTCTCTCTCTCTTCTCTCTCTCACACACACACACAACACACACACACACACACACACACACCACACACACACAACACTAAATATGGAGGCTCTTCAACGCCCCACGTTACACGGTGTGTCCAATCCTCAGCGCAGAGGGACCACGCGGTTGATAGCGATGAGCGTTTCAAAAGCGCTTTCTTTCAAGACGTATCACACAATACAATACTCCATGCAATATGACAACATGGTCCACCTGTTGCCTTCCGCTGCCAACGCTCCAGTGGGGCACAACATTCATGATAAATGAATTCCATCTACTTGAGGAAAGGAGGAGGAGGAGGTGTGTGTGTGCGTGTGTGTGTGTGTGTGTGTGTGTGTGTGTGTGTGTGTGTGTGTGTGTGTGTTTTCTTTCAACCGATTGGTTTTGGTGTCACTTTTTCTTCTTTTTTTCCCCATTATTCAGCTACTTAGCTTTTGAAGTCAGTTTCTTGAGTGTTCAATACGACACCCACTGGTTACTCAAGTGGCATGGAGTAAAGCGATCCCAAGCAAAGCCTTTATCTTGTTGAAAATTTGACACTAGTTCTGTCTAGCCTTCCTCTGCTGTTTGATCATCAAGCAAAGCATAGCCATGTGTCTGCAGGTAGCGCAGTTCATTTGCAGCTCATGATGTGAAATGAAAGAAAAAGAAAAAAAAAAAAGTATTTGCCTAGACTGCGCGAACACCATGTTCATACAAACATCTGTTTCTTTTTCCTTTCATCTGTCTTAAGTACAACATAATTCTTACCAAAAACAAAAAAAGAAGAAGAAAGAAGAAAAAAGTAATTCAGGCAGAAAACACAGGAAAATACCGTACTGCACACTTATTTCTGTGTGACTTTTGTGTGATAAAAAAGAAGTCTTGAGAACGACTCGCTCAAAAAAAAAAACAAAAAAAACAAAAAAAAAAAAAACATACAAGCCAAAACTACCATCACAGTCAACAGCAACAACAGCAACACAAACAGGTCTATTCCTGTGGACAATTTGCTTGTGTGTTGCCATGTCTGCAACGTGGTCAAGGCATGTAGCAGGGCGTTGAGCGTGCCTCCTGGCTCACGCGTGGTGCGTTAAAGTTTTCACCCGCTAGGCCACCAACGTTGGAGACGTCTGTTCTGACCTTGACGATCCATCAAGAAGTCAAAGACACCTTCTACAGTCTCCCTCCCTGCTGTTTACTGCGCTGCTTTTTTGCGAAATCCCCGCGATTGATTAGATCAATCAAAAGGACAAAAGTTCTCTTGTTTGTAGGAATGGGCATCTGCGGTTCCGCGGGCACGGTCATTTTATTTGCCTTTCTAACTTCTAGTTCATTGCTTTTTTTTTTTTTTTCTGAGGTGAGATTTAAGTTTGTTTTGTGGGTTGGTTGGAAGGGTAAGCTGGTTGGTTCCTTCGTTTTGCTTTTGTTTGTTTGTTAACTGTAACGAAGGCCTCGTGCAGTATCATAATGCTTGCATTGCTACGTCATCAAACCAAACGAACCGTTAGATGATAACGTACTGTTTTCACTATCATTGCTATTTGAAAACTATTTAACTGCTTACTTGAACAGAAGAAAACAAAATTCTGTTTTTTCTTTGTTTTCGTTTTTGTTTATATGTAATTTTGTGTGTTTCA
>JADBJO010022464.1:5000-7500 GCA_016801955.1 Conus betulinus | reverse complement strand
TATCTTACCTACAAATATGTGGAACGATGTAAGTCTTTCCCTGTCTTTGAAAGTTAAAACAGATCAAGTAAAAAAAAAAATGCCATCGATCATGAAAGACTAATTCTGTTCAGGAATGACATGGAGGAATGCAGGAAAGAAGCTCGTTTCACGACTCGTTTATCAGCTCTATCCGGAGAAATCAGAAAAAAAAAAATTCCACGTGTGCAGGTGACCTGGACTGACCATCAGGACTGACACAGTTTTCAGAGAAGATTTACAAGCTCTTTCATGGTTGGATATTGAATAGCCTGTAGCAGCGCTCATGTTACTCCAGAAAAGGGAGAGATGACAGTCCTACAGAAATCGTGACCTTTGCGATGAAGAACACGTTTTGATTAAATGTAGTTTTCCACAATTGTCTTCAAGAAGTTTCGAAAGTTTTGATTCAGGCATTAGCAATAGTGTATTGCAAAAGTAATCTTTAGCATCACACATACTTCATTTTTATTCAACTTTTGTTCTCTCTCTCTCTCTCTTCTCTCTCCTCTCTCTCATCTCTCTCTCTCTCTCTCTCTCTCTCTCTCTCTCTCTCTCTCTGCGTCTCTCTCTGCGCTGCGTTTCGTGCGCGCGTGTGTGTGTGTGTAAAAAGAGTATTTTAATCTTAGCGTACAAAATAGAAAAAGAAGGTTAAAAAAAAGGGAAGGAAGAAAGCGGGTAAGAAAGAAGAAATACACACAAACAGACGGACAAGCACATAATCAAGCAGACAGACAGACAGACAGACAGACAGAGAAACGGACATGAAGAAGAGCGCAAGAAGTAAAAGGGAAGAAAAAAAAAACAATATTGATCCCACTTCATTGTAGGTTTGACAACGGGCTGCCTACCTGGGTAGTGCCGACTGAAGAGTTGCCAGCTGGCGCTTCATTCAGTCGTTTCCCTTGTCATCCAGTCAGTATCGTTCAATATCGATCACTCATTTTCCTTACTTCCTTCATTCTTTCCATTTCTCACTCAGGGTGCATGCTATGTGTAACGTGTCATCCATACCAACGGCCAAACTGGCCTACTCTTCCGAATGTTGGTGATGGGATTTTACGTGTGTGCAAGATGTTATGCGTGCGTTCACACACAGAACCTCGGTTTATAGTCTCATTCGAAGGACTGTATGGGAAATGGAGTCAGAACCAATGTTAACTCCGAGGAAAAAATCCCCTGTACCGAAACGCCCCGGCGGAGGTTCGAACCCGCAACCCCAGGATCACCAAGATTGCGAGTCAGAGTCAGGCGCTCTACCAACTGAGCTATTCCGGCTCCCCCCCCCCCCCCCCTCCCCTTTTCCTGCTTCCCTTTTCATCCGCGCCTCCTCCCCCCCCCCCCCCCCCCCCCCCCCCCCCCCTTTTTTCAAGTCCTTCTTTCCTGACTTTCTTTTTTTTCCCCCCGTTGTTTTCTTCTTTCTACTCCTGTTTCTGTTCTTCCTTCGTTCCTTTCTTTTTTGTTTCCTTTTCATATTTGCCTTTTCGCCGTCGTCACATGCTTCAATGTTTGCGGGAGTGAGTGTAGGAGGGATGGAGGGAAGGAGGAGAACTCTTATCACCTGTGCAAAACAACTCTCTTGGCATGGGCTTACACGTTCAGCATCTGTGAAGGCTGCTGCGGTAAATGTCCATGATCGAAAAGAAATGAATACAAAGTAAGAACATTCGAAAGCTACGGGGAACATCTCTCTCTCTCTCTCTCTCTCTCTCTCTCTCTCTCTCTCTCTCTCATACCCCCCCCCCCCCCCCCACACACACACACACGAACGCACGCACGCACGTCCACACACACACACACACACACACACACACACACACACACACACACACACACACACACCTTAAAGGGTCTAAGTTTTCTTCCACCGTCAGACTATAGACAATACAGAACATCTCCAGCATGTTTATGCATGTAAAGTTACAAAATTAGCGGCATAGGATTTATTTGCCATATATCTTTTAAATGACAAGGTTGTCTTCTTCACTGTTCTTATGGGACACAATTTCCCTGAGATAATACCAGATCACTGAATATTTTATATTTATTTCGAGCATCTGCATAAACAGAGCAATAAAACACAAAACGTGTTTCGCACTCAACAGTATTTCTCGCTGGACACACGGGGTATACTATATTGCCCGATACTTCAAGCCTTTTTTTTTTTTTTTTTTTTTTTTTTTTTTTTTTTTTTTGCATTGAAATCTAGCGGAATTGTGTTAATTCATAGTCATGCCACTTATTTGCAACAGTCATGAAATACTTTTGCTGTTGGAATATTACTTTTTAAACGTCAGAAACCATTTGTATTTATCGATTCCATCCATGCCAGCGCGGGCCATTTTTATCTCTGAGAATCACAAAATGATCTTCAGATTCGACAATATGATGTAGTCATTACCCAGGAGAGAGAGTAAGAGAGAGAGAGAGAGAGAGAGAGAGAGAGAGAGAGAGAGAGAGAGAGAGACAGACAGACAGACAG
>JADBJO010022464.1:0-2500 GCA_016801955.1 Conus betulinus | reverse complement strand
GTGCGTGCGTGCGTGTGTGTGTGTGTGTGTGTGTGTGTGTGTGTGTGTGTGTGTGTGGTGTGTGTGTGTGTGTGTGTGCACGAGCATGTCGGAGTGAATGTGAGTGTGCTCTTTGTGAATGAGATTGACATTGTTTTCTACAATTACAAGTCAACAAAGGATTAACAACACCTTGCTAGAATAATGAATTGTGTATTATGCAATGGACCCAGTAATATATTTCCTTCTTAATTGTATGTTTTTGTTCAAGAATTATTTGTATTGCGGATTTTTTGTGTTTGTTTTTCGAGCAATACTGATTGACATTTTAGCAATCATTATAACGATTTATTTTTGAGCGGGTATATTTACTCATCTGGTCTGATTGAACACCAGACAAAACGTCAATCATAGAAAGTTTTATCAACATGCTAACTTTACATGAAATAAGCGTTTCCACACTTTTCCACAGTTTATTTATAGGAGGGCAATAAAAAAAAAAAAGAAGCGTTCAATAAAATCAATTTCGTTCGGACAGTTGTCGCATTTATTTGTTTCTGTTACCTTTATTTTGTGTAAAAGTATATTTGTAGGATATATATTATGGATGATTTTTCCATTGAAGTTTCTCGTAGTCTAACTTCCTTTGAAGCTAGCCTTGGTGAAAGCCAAATATTTTCGTCTATTTCAAAGTTCAATTTTCTGTGCCAAAGTCCTTGCACTGTGGTGTTACATTTGTTTGTTTCCTTTTGTCAAGTATTTGTTTTCTGTTTTTGGGTTGGGTATTAAAAGACCGCATCACATTCAACAGAATCAATGTCACTCCCAAAATTTCTGTTTGTCTCTATCCATTGCAACCAGGATGCTGGCAAAGCATTTTCAACGCATTGTATTCGAAGATTGTCTCACCACTTTTGTATCATAGAATAGTTTCTGTTTCTTCAACATGGAGCAGTCTGCCTTCGGTTGTGTGCACTACATCTCTTACATGCTCAAATCCCTTTTCTTTCCATCTTTTGAAATATGTTTTATCTTTATACTTTCTCAAATTATTGAAACATAATGGTTGGGACAAAAAGTTATTGCAAGATATTTCTTTTGACGTGATCTCTTTTTTGTTGTCCAGGTATATGGTCAGCACATTTTTCCAGAATTCGTTCTCTATATATTTCTCTATCTGCCATACATACTTACCCTACAATTACTTTGAAATATGCCATTACGTTTTGATATTTTATTCAAGTGCCACTTGGGAATTTTAGACCAGTTTTTCGTCTGTTGAGGCGAATAATTTTCCGCCCATTGCAAATAAATTTAATGAGCGTTTGAAGTTCATTTATATTTAGCATGTTTACACCACCATATTTATAGTCAGACTCCATTAGTTGTCTTTTTACTTTTTCAAATGCTCTTTGATTGCTGTGTTTTCTGGCCAAATGAATTTGTATAAAATTGTGTCGATTTTATTCAATATATTTTCGAGAAAACCAATAGCTTGCACAAAGAAAACAAGGTGGCTCACTGTAAAAGTCTTTATCACTACAATTTTACTTTGAATGCTAAGATCTCTTCTGCTCCAGTCCTTTATTAGTTTTTTGTTATATATTCAATTCGCCCTTTCCAATTCTCTTCAATTTTTTTTTGCCATGGTGTCATTTCGAAAATAAATGTAATCCAGCCTGTGTCAACTGGTAGTGCGCACGGGGGTCTTGGTGACCTCGTTACCGCGCGGGATAAAAAGTGCAAAGTTGCGTTAACTGTGCCTGTTTTGCATCAAGCTTGCTGGCGACACAAGATGTGTAAAATGAAAAATTCTTTTTTCCCCGTGCAAGAGCAGTCTCTCAAGTGAGTTTTATGCCCCTTCTTTTTGGCTGTTTAAGCGCGGGGTTGGTTTACTGTCAGCCCTTTTCTCACCATGCCACCAAGAAAACTTAGCACCTTTGACAAAACCAGGGCGATTGCGTGGATACAAGATGGCATTGCAAAGGCTGAAGTGGCGCGACGACTTGGTGTGCATCATTCAGTTATTGTTAGACTGAATCAGCGTTTTAGGGCGACCAACAGCGTTGAAGAGAGGCCACGGTCAGGTCGGCCTAGGCAGACTACTCCCAGAGAAGATCGTTTCATCATCGAGAGGCAGGCCCTATTGCAGCGCCATAGGCTGGCTCGCCGAGCTTTCTGCCATCGTCATGTGAGATGGAACCAACAACAGTGGTCCCAGGTCCTCTTTTCAGATGAGTCGCGGTTTAGTCTTGAACACAATGACGGCCGAACTAGAGTTTGGAGGCGTGTGTTGGTGAACGTTACATTGATGCAGCTGTTCGCCAGACCAGGGCCTTTGGGGGAGGATCTGTTATGGTATGGGGTGCCTTCAGCCTCCACCACAAGACACCACTCTACCCATATTGATGGAAACCTCACAGGCATCCGCTATCGGGATGAAATCCTGGCGCCTTTTGTTGTTCCGACCATGCAACGGATAGGACCCATGGCAGTCTTCCAAGACGACAATGCTCGGCCA
>JADBJO010022463.1:22500-27893 GCA_016801955.1 Conus betulinus | reverse complement strand
TGTTGTGGTATTGGTGGTGGGGTGGGGGGGTGGTGGTGGTGGTGTGTTGGGTATTGTGGCCGTTGTTCAGGTGGTGGTGGTTAGTTGTGGTGGCGACGATGGGAGTGGGGTGGTGGTGGGTGGTGGGTGGAGGTGAGGCGGAGGTGGTGGTGGGGGTGGGAGTCACGATGGACGATGGGGCGGGCGGTGGAGGGCGGTGGTGGTGTCAGCGGCGGTGGTGGTGGTGGTGGTGGTGGAGGGGTGGGAACCAGTTCAGAGTGTGATGGGTCATTCATCTGTCCCTCGTTTCTCTTCCCCAACCTACCATCTGCCTGCCTGTCTGCCCTGCCTGCCTGCCGCCCCTACACCCCCCCCACCACCTCCCCCACCCCCACACCCCCACCCTCCGCCAGCTACGCCCACCATCCAACCACACACCACCACCACCACGCCCTCTTACCCCACCCCCCACCCCCACCCCTCCTCTATTCGTCTCCGCCCTTCCTGGGCGGATTCTATTAGTGGCGATGGTCGCGATGGCCAAGCAGCCGGGAGTGGCTGGCGACAGAAGGCGTATGTTGAGGGTCGGGGCTACAGAACGGACCTGTTTCCCTCCTCCCTTTGATGACCGTTGTGCGGGCATTCGCGGTGTGTTCGTTCGGTTCATCGGTGCTGTCTCTGTCCTTGTCTGTGGTCTGTCTGTCTGTCGGTCCGTCTCTGCCTGCCTGTCGTCTCTGCCTGCCTGTCGGCTTCTTTGTCTCTGTCGCGTCTGTGTCGAATCGCTATCTCTCTGCTCACATCTCATCTCTCGCTCTCTTTCCTGTCTGTCTGTCTTTTCTCTCTCTCTCTCTGCTCTCTGCCTCTCTCTACTACCCCCACTCCTCTCTCTCTCTCTCACTCTCTCTCCTCTCCTCTCTCTCCTCTCTCTTTTCCCCCACTACTCTGTTTGTGTGGGTGTGTGTGTGGGTGTGTGTGGGTGGTGTGTGGGCTTGTGCGCGCGCGCTTTTAGTTACATGTTTCTTTAATTAATTCTCTTCAGGCTCTCGCGAGGTAAAGCATCTCTATAATAATCCCTTTAGAGCACATTACATTAGCTTCTCCCTGTCCTTCCGTCCCTCTCTCTCTCTCACTCTCTCTCAGTCTCCTCTCTCTCTCTCTCTCTCACTCTCCTCTCTCTCTCTCTCTCTCTCTCTCTCTTCAATCAAGCCTTCCCCCCTCCCCTTTCTCTCTCTCATTTTATTTTCTGTTTCTCTTACTCCATTCTATTCTCCCCTTCTATTCTCCCCATATCTCTGTCTCTCTCTCGATTTCAGGCTGTTGGCTCTTGGTTTCATTGTCTCAGTCTGTTCAACTGTCATGTTTGATTTGTTTTGGTTTTTGTTTTTCCCGCTTGTCTTTTTCTCCTCCACCCTCATCCTGACTGTTCCCTGTGGTGCCCACACCTATGTTCAGCACTGGCTCTCTGTGCATGATGCCACGACCCCCCGGTCCCTTTTCTGACTCACGTGTGTGAACAAAATGAGTCAAGGTAACTGATACTCTTTCATTGTTTTCTTCTCTCTCTCTCTCTCCTCTCTCTCTCCTCTCTCTCTCTCTCTCTGTGTTCAAGGTAATGATACTCTTTCAGTGTTTCATCTCTCTCTCATCTCATCTCGTCTCTCTCTCTCATCTCTTCTCTCTCTCTGTGTGGGTGTGTGTAAATGATACCCGTTTTTTTCAGGGTGCTCTCACTCTCTCTCAGCTCTCTCTGCTCTCTCTCATCTCTGTGTGTGTGTGTGTGTAATTATACTCGTTCAGTGTTCTCTCTCTCCCTCTCTCTCTCTCTCTCATCTCTCTCTCTCGTCTCTCAACGATCTCTGCTCTCTCTCTCGCACAGTTAAGAGCTCAGTATATATACCATTCAAATTTTATAAATTCCCAAGTCATTTAGATAAGCACTTTCTTTTGGCATGTACGCATGAGCAAACTTAGAATTTGTTATTTATTTAGAGCATTCAAGTTTTGCGATCATTTCTTCTATCATAACATACTTTTTGAATGAATGTTGTTTTTATGTTTCCGAGCAGTTGCGTGGGTGCTAAGACGATTTTAATTAACCTGCAACCCTTTTTTTCATTACTGATTAGGGGCAACAAAAAAAAAGACTAAATCATCTTAAGTGTGTGTGTGTGTGTGTGTGTGTGTGTGTGTGTGTGTGTGTGTGTGTGTTGTCAAACTGTAACGTTGTCATTTTCTCTGGATACACGAGGCGTATGAATACAAAACTTTCCGAAACTTTAGATATTGATGCGCGCTTTCCTAAAATATCCATTACAATAACGACGCACTCCCAGCGAAGACCACTAAAAAGGTACTGAATTCAAGCTTAGTAGGAAAAAAATCAGTATTAAACATTTTGTTATTCTCTGGCGGTTTTTTTTTTTCAATGTGATATCTCAAACTTTACAGCAAAAAAAATATTCAACCCTTCTGTACAACACAAATATCAAAATCATACAGTTAAAAGAGCGTTCTTTATTGACTTGGACGTAACAGTTTTGTTGTATAATATATGTCTAGACATAGAAGCAGAATTATCTCCCTCAGAGGCTTTTTGGACACCAGAGGCATTTGGTGTGTGTGTGTGTGTGTGTGTGTGTGTGTGTGTGTGTGTGTGTGTGTGTGTGTGTGCGCGCGCGCGCGCGCGCGCACACACACATATTCTATCAACATTCATTAGTAACTATATGTGCTGAGCATAGTTACCGGTTTGCTTATCAGCACGCTTCTTTTTTTTTTTGCAATTCAAAATATCAGCCCAGCAGGAAAAGAACTATGCTGAATAATAACATCTCGCCTGGCACCCCACAAGATCAAGAACTCTTTTGTTTTTTCTCAACTGCTTTCTGCATCACGCGAGAAAGCAAGTGCTTTGACTTTGTTCAGAATGGCTTTTTTAACACACTCTCTTCTCCTCGGCCTGTTCCTCCCCTACCTCCCTCCCCCCCCCCCTCCCCGCCCACCCCCTTGCTTCCCCAGCCCCTTCTCTCCTCTCATCAACTTCCGCCGCCCTGTTTCTGCTGCTGCCCCCCCCCCCCCCCCCCCCCCCTCGACCCTCTTTCTACTACCACCCCGACCCCACACTACCCACACTACCCCCACACTCAATTTCCTCCCCTCTCTCCGCTCTCCCTCTCTCTCTCTCTCTCTCTCCTCTCTCTCTCCTCTCTCTCTCTCGCGACTTGCCATCACTCTCCCTCAAAACTCTCTCACTAATTTTTTCAACTCTCTTTTCTCTCCTGGCTTTCATAGGGTATCAGTTCTCTCTCTCTCTCTCTCTCTCTCTCTCTCTCTCTCTCTCTCTCTCTCGGGTCTCTCTCTCTCACTCTCTCTCTCTCTCTCCTCACTTTCCTCGACGACTATTCATCATCGGACGACATACCGACAACAGACGAAGTCGTCCCCCTTTTGAACGAATGAACTAAATGGGCGCCGAGAGTTATCCCTCGGCTTTCTCCGGCTTGGTGGAGCGGAGCGGCCCGAACACTTCCGCTGCTACCGCGCTTAAGTAGTTGAGAGTGTGGCGTGGTGGAGGGAAAGAGGGGAGGGGTGGGGGTGTTAAGGGCTGGGATGGATGGATGGATGGGTGGGTGGATGGGTGGGTAGGTGTGTTGTTTTCTGGGTGTGTGGCAGAGTGCGTAGACGTCGTCCTTTTCTCGTGACCCTGTCTGCCCGTGCACTCTGACCCCTGACCCCTCCCCACTTTGTTATTAGTTTTAGGTTTTGTTGGTTTGTTGTATGTTCTGTTCGCGATTTGACTTGAGATGTAGATGAAACTGGTTATTTGCATTAGTTACCGTGATTATCCTTCTTCTTCTTACTGTCATCATATCATCATCATCGCCATCATCATCATCATCATCATCATCATCGTCGTCGTCGTCGTCGTCATCATCATCATGATCATGATCATCATCATGATCATCATCATGATCATCGTCATCATCGTCATCATCGTCGTCATCGTCGTCGTCGTCATTGTCGTCACAATCATCCATACTATTTCTACTCTGCGTACTACTACTTCTGCTGCTGCTGCTACAACTGCATCTCCTATTACTACCACTACCACTATCACTACAACTACTTCTTTCTCCTCCTCCTCCTCCTCCTCCTCCCACTACTGCTACTACTACTACTACTACTACTATCGCTGTCATCATCAAATGTCATTCTTATTATCATTACCATCTTCATCATCATCCTCATCATCATCATCATCATCATCATCATCATCCATCAACATCGTCATCATCATCATCATCGACACGCCGACCACTGAAAGGCTTTCTAGGGCCGACTACGGTAGTTGTTGTTTTGTATTTACATGGATCATGGTTATTTCGTCATCTGCAGTAACAACTTACTGCAGTTAGTGATTGGAATTGATGTTAATTATGGTCGTTCGTATATGGTAGGTACATGAGTTGTTGTTAGTATTTTGTACTTACATCAGTTATAGCAACTGGCACTTCGTAGTGTAAAGGGTACAATTCTGCCCAACCTTTCCCCGACAACCAACGAGGGCCGACCGCCATGTAAGTGGCTGGATCTGGAGAAGTGCAGAGGAAACCAGACCCTTCAGACTCTGTACCTAGGGCAAAAATCCAGCACCCCACCTGAGGATGTTTACCTCTCTAAAATCTCAAGTCCATTTCAGCAAAGACAACACCAACCACGGCGCCACGGTCTCCCGGGTCTGTCCCCCCCCCCCCCCCCCCCCCCCCCCCCCCCCCCCGTCCTATACTCAGTCTTCCAGACCAAACCATCCAGACCAGCCATGGTCAAAGGGAGGCTCTCAAGAGCCCCTCAGCAAAGGCGACACCAGTTAGGATGTGGCTGAAGTCCAATGGCTGTCTCTTCAAAACCAGTCTGCCCAGACCAGCCATGGGCAGACTGTCTGCTGAGTGACCAGTCTCTTAACTGGCATTCCAATCTACCAGCTAGTTGCCCCTCACTGCGATTCTCTCCTGCGTTTGAAGAGTTAACCACTACAAACTCTGTTCTCAAGGCTGGGCAGAATCGTACCCTTTACAGAAGGTGCACTTTGCACTACATGGATTATGGTAAGTGACATTTTGTAATTACATGGGATTATGATACGTCAGTACTTGGTATTATGTAAGTCATGATAGTTGGTGCTTGGTATTTAGAGGGATAATGGTAGTTAGTGCATGGCATCAGTTATGGTAGTGATATCTTGTATTTGCGTGAATCAAGATACATGGAACTTGGTATTTACAAGGATTGTATTAGCTGGTACTTTGTACTGACGTTGCGTATCGTATTTGGTCTTTTGTGCTGACATGGATTATGATAGATGGCACTTTGTATTCACATGCATTATGATAGTTTCTATTTGATATTCACTGTTG
>JADBJO010022463.1:0-10000 GCA_016801955.1 Conus betulinus | reverse complement strand
TTCTCTCCAGTCTGTCTCTCTCTCCACCTCTCTCTCTCCTCTCACTCTCCTCTCTCTCTCTCCATCCCTCTCTCCTCTCTCCGCTCTCCCTTCTCTCTCCTCCATCTCTCTCTTCTCACTCCTTCTCTCTCTCTCTCCACTCCCTCTCTCTCTGTCTCTCTCCTCACTCTCCTCTCTCTCTCCCTCTCTCTCTCCTCTCCTCCGCTCTCTTCTCCTCGCTCTCTCTCTCTCGGTAAACAAAGTTAAGGTATGTGAACCATTTACGCTGGAAGCACCAGCAAACACAGTAACGCACGCGAACTCGTTCCAGACTCCTTTCCAACCAGCGAGACAGGCAGACAACCTGACGGGGAGGAGGAGTGGGGATGGGGATAGTAGGATGGTGAATGGGTGGAGAGGGGGGGGGGGTGGGAGGGGGGAGGGGTAGAGGGCAATGAATTCGTTTCAGGATTCGTTTATTAAGGGAGTTTCACTCTCAAGCCATGTCCAAAGCGTCGGTGAAAAAACTCCCCGTACAGCGAGTTCTTGGCGTCCACATGGGAGTGTGTCAAGAGTCGTGTGTGTGTGTGTGTGTGTGTGTGTGTGTGTGAAGAACAAGAATATATTTTATTGCCATATGAAAACCAGAGGTTTTGTGGGGCACAGATGATCAAGTTCAGACATTCAACTAAACTAAACTAATCCCAGCGTTGTCACATCTTGCACATAAACATTAGTAGCAGAAAGAAAAAGCACAGTTCTGTCTCCAAAGAGAAAAACACAACAGGATGTACTGGGCAAGTACAGGTTGGAAGCAGTCCAATAACATGAGTTCCGAGGTTTTGGTCATATTAGTCTGTGGTGGAAAATCAGTTTTTGTGATCCTTGTCATCAGGTCATAACGTTGTTGGTCAAATAATTGCAGCCATCGAGAAAATGTGTGTGTGGTGTGTGTGTGGTGTGTGTGTGTGTGTGTGGTGTGGTGTGTGTGCTGCTCTTTTTTTTTTTTCCTTCCTTTTTTTCTTGGGTGGTGGGGTAGTGGAGAAGAATGGAAGGGGGGGGGGGGGGGGAGCAAAGCACTAAAAAGGGAGGAGATGCGATAATAGGAAATTAGAGGAGACAGACAGACAGACAAACCGACAGACAGACATCCTGCCACCCACAAAACCTCCCTACAAGACGGCAACGCAAGGAATCAACACCCAATAATTCATGTGCGAGAGAAAGAAAGAAAGAAAAAACAAAATGCACAAAAATACACCCCCATCCCCTCCCCGTCCCGTTGACTGAAAGTAACAAGAAAGTAACGAAATAAGTCCATCCGTGAGCGGGGGGGGGGGGGGGGGGGGGGGGGGGGTGGGGGGGGCTAGGCGAGTTTTGTAAATTGAAACGTCAAAAAGGTTGGCGAGGCCAATTAGAACTCTCCAAGGGACCCCCTTCCCCCCCCCCCCCCCCCCTACCCGCCACCCACGGCGCCCGTCCTTTTCTAGGGAAGCCGGGAGGAGATTGGACTGATAAGGCCCGATCAGTCAGTCCATGGGAGGGAAGAGAGAAAGAAAGCGAGTTTCTCATGATACACACACCGATAACCCTGTCGCGTGCTGTTGCTTTCACAGGGGGGGGGGGGCCGTCCTCAAAAGTGTTTTGTGTGTGTGTGTGTTGGTGTGTGGTGTGTGTGCTGTGCGTGCGTGCGTGCGTGCGTGTGTGTGTGGTGTGTGTGGTGTTTGTTTCTGTGTTGTTATTTCAAGCTAGGCGATTTGGTATCGTTATAAAGCAGCATTCGTTTGGAGTTACGGGCGTGTTATTCATTTCGTCATGACAGCCCGAGTTATCTTACTTGTTTGTTATTTATAGTGTACTGTTCCCTGTCTTGTTTTTTATCAACTGTTTACAGTTCCCTGTCTTGTCTCTCTTTTTTTTTTTTAATTTACTGTTTACTGTTCCGTGTCTCGAGTTCCTCCCATACTAGTCAAATGGAGGTTGCATGTATTTGTTACTGTTCGTTCGTGTGTTTTGTGTGACTGTATTGAAGATCTGAAATGCTTGTGCCAGCCTTCAACAATTTTTTTTTTTTTTTTCCTTCTCACTTTCCCGTTGTTGTTGATGTGCAGATGTGTCAGGTACATAGTATATAATGGGCAAGCCTTGAAACATATTTTGGAGGGGAAGGGCGAGGTGAGGGGAGGGGGGGGGTGTTTCCTTGTTTGCTTTCGTGTACCGTGAGTTGTTATTTCTGCTTGAGGCGATTCTGTCGTAAGTAGTCATCCGTGTGTGGAGTTATAGGCCTGTTGTTTTATTTCATTATGGGAGCAAGAGTCCCCTTATTTGTTCGTGTTTTACAATGTACCGTTTCCCTGACTCGTTTATGATTTCCTTTCATATCAATCAAACCGAGGTTGCTTGTGTGTGTTACTGTACATCCGCGTGTTTGTTTGGCTGTAGACAAGATCAGACCGGCTGTGTCCCAGTCTTTAGTAGCGCGAATGTTTTAGTTTGTGTTTGTTTCCTTTCTCCATTTTGTTGTTGCTGTGTAGGTGTGTCAGGTACAAGGTTTATTATGGGTAATCTTGGAGCGTCCCCTCCCCTCTCCATTTTTTTTTGTTAGCTCCTTTTTTTTTTTTGTTTTTTTTTTTTTTTTTTTTTTTTTTTTTTTTTTTTTTTTTTTTTGTGGGGGGTGGGGGGTCGTCTCCCCGGGGGTCGTCTTCCACTGTGTTTGTTCTGTGTTGCTCTGTGTTGCCATTTTCTGCTAGGTGATTCGGTGTCGTAAGCAGCATTGGTTTGGAGGTGGGTGGGCGTGTATTTATTTCGTCTTGGGAGTAAGATTTATCCTACTTGTTCCTTATCAAACGCGTTCGCCAAAACATCGTGACTTTTCCACATCCTTTTCTTGTTTCGCTCCCCTCCCCCCTTTCCTCCTTCTCCCCAACTCCCCCTCTCTCTGCTCTCCTCCCCTCGCTCTCGCTCTGCTCTCCCTCTCAAAGCTCTCTCCCTCTCTCTCTCTGCTCTCTCCCCTCCATCCCTCTCTCTCTCCTCTCTCGCCTCCTCTCACGTCCTCACACCCACCTTCCCTGCTCCTGCTACACACCTCCCGGTTCTTTCTCTACATGCCCCCTCACTTTCCTATGTCACTCTCTTCCACCCACCCTCTTGTCGTCCCATCCTTCCTTTGCACTCTCCCATTCTGTTAGTGTTATGATGCATGTTGTGGTTGTATTGAGCTGTGTTGCTGTAGGAGCGGTGTGCGTGCGTGTTGTGTTGGGTGTGTTTGTGTGTGTGGTGTGTGTGTGTGTGTGTGTGTGGTGTGTTGTTGGTGTTGTGTGTGGCTGGCGGTGAAGGCGAGTGCGATCGGTATCACGTGCATATGATCAGCTCACGCGCCACTTACATTATGCGCCTGTAGATGTTTGATAATATAGACGTTGATTGATTGCGTACTCTCTCTCTCCCTCTCTCTCTCTCACTGTCTCTCTCTCTCTCACTCACTCTCTCCTCTCTCTCTCTCCTCTCTCTCTGTCTCTCTTCTCTCTCCCTGTCTGTCTCCTCTCTCCATTGAACACCTCCCCTCTTACGCGGTGGTATAACGTTTCGGTTGTATAACGTAAATACTGCCCCTTGACAGTACGCGTTGCTGTTGTTATTGAACAACTATTTTGTTAGTATTTCAAAGGAAACCCAGCCGCTGCCCTATTTCCCCTCCTCCCCGTCCACCCCCCTCCACCCCTCCACCCCCCCCCCCCACCCCCCTCTCCCACACCCCATCATCCCTGTCGCCTGTACCCACCCCCACCCCCCTTCCACCGCTCTCCCCCTGTCTCTTCTCTGTCTCTGGTCTTTCGTCTTCACTCACAGTCCCTCACTCTCATCAGTCCCTCTCTCCTCCCCGCTCTCTCTCTCCTCTCTCTCCCGCTCACTGGCCAACGGGTCAGTCACACCTCTCTCTCCCTCTCTCTCTCCTCGCCGCCTCTCTCTCTATCTCCGTCATCCGCCCCCTCTCCTACTCGATCTCTCTCTCTCCTCTCATCGTCACACCTGTCTCTCTCTCTCCTCATCCTCTCTCTCTCTCCTCTCTCTCTCCCCACCTAACCCACTCATCTCCCGTCCTTTCCTTCATGTCCAACCTTCTTAACCATTCGGCGGTCGCGGGGTCCTCGTGGAAATTAAGAGTAACGTGGATACACAAGGCCCCCTGTTGAATGCCCCTCGATGGTCATATCTATTTAAAGGTCATACAGTATTGCAAGGGCGATTACTGTAGCTTAAAACATACGGACTACCCCTCCCACACACAGAATGTTCCCTATGGCCAATGGAGATACTTGTATGATGACAAACCTCACAATCAGACAGTTTCTCTGTCGCACTGATTTCTATCTTACGACGAAATTTAGAGAAAGAGGGGGTTCTTCACCGCAAGCAACAAAACAGACCAACAGAGTACGGACCAACACAACACAATGCTTTCAATTTCGGGGTCTTCAGCGGGGTCCTCTCTTCGGGCCAAAACAAATAACGGTGCGGACAGTGAAAACGTAGTAACGAGGAAACTACTTATCTTTCGTATATTCGGTGCGGCACAGAGCAAGACACAATGGCCTGTCGTTATTTCATAAGTAAAAAGAACGTCTTTTCCTGGCTGTATCCGTCATTTAATATTCCGTTCATGCATGTATTTTAGTTAAGAGCCCAGCCGACCACAAGGGACCATATCAGGCCGTCATTTTCGTTTTTAAACCAATTCCCTTACATTAGATTTTGTTTTTTTTTTTTTTTTTTTTTTTTTTTTTTTTTTTTTTTTTTTTTTTTTTTTTTTTTTTTTTTTTTTTTTGTTTTTTTTTTGTTTTTTTGGTTTTTTTTTTTTTTTTTTTTTTTTTTTTTTTTTTTAAGCGTTTACTCGTTGATTAAATATTTTCTAAAGAAAGACAAATGAATTTTTTTTTTTTTTTTGTTTTTAGTCTGTCACTGTCATCCTTAAGATTTTTCGATTAGAAGGGCATTGCGCCGTCTGCTTTTATGAGCTAAAAACCTCACATGCTGGGCACCTACCTGAATGTTGTTGATGTTCATTTAAGTCTGTGCTGTAGAATGTTTAATTGTATGTTTGAACCGTCATTTTTTTTTTTTCTTACAAGAATATGCTTGATAGTGATTGGTAACATTACATGAATTTGCGTCACGGAGCTTTCTCTGCTCGCCTGATGTTAAAGCTACGAGGTGATGTTAGAGAGCGTGTTGTTGTCATCACACCAACTACTGTTTCTTCTTGATCACCATCAGTCCGCAGATGGGTGAGATATCTTTGCTAATCCGATGAAAAAAGTCATCACGCACCAACCGGAAGACAGTCAACTGGCGTTACATAGTTTGGTTGACTCTAAAACTGGTCGTGTTAAAACAAAAAAAGAAAAGGATGTTACGGTGGTCGTACTCGATGTGAAGCGTGTTGTTTTCAACGATCCGGAGTACATTAAAAGCAAGACTTAAAACTAAGATGCCTCTCTCGCTCCTCTCTCTCTCTTCATTTTCTCTCTGATCGTTTTCTTTTTGTAACTCTCTCTCTCTCTCGTCTCTCTAAATACACCACACAGACCCACACACCACAACACCAACACACACAACCACACACACACACACACCCACACCACACACAGACACACACACACACAGGCGCGCTGCGCGCGCGCCTTGCCGTAGTTGTGGTTGGCAGAGGTAAACTAGGAAAAAAAGACAACAGACTGAGACGACAGACACGACAGACAGATAGAAACATGACAGAGGGAGGGAGAGTAGACCGAGACTAGACAGACAGGCATGCAGGCCAAGAAAGAGACCGACAATGAATAGAACAGACAGAGAGAGACAGAAAGACTCACCACAGCAGACAAGAAGACCGACTGACTGAGAGAGTGAGAGGGAGAGAGATCCGAAAAGGAAAAGAAGAGAGAGAGAGAGAGATAGAGGGCGAGAGAGAGAGAGCGTGGAGTTTGTTATCCAGCGCCAATTTTGCATATTATTACCGCCGCCATTACCGGCACTTGCCCCCTGACTTCCATCATCCGGGTATCCGGAATGATCTCCCTTTAGGGAAAATGGCTTCCTGTGTCGCCGCGGGACCAAGTAGTATCGATTTCGTCCTGGGCCGGCCCAATCAAAACCCGCCCACTCAGGTGCTGCGATGGCTTTTTAATTGTCCGCAATAATTATTCTGACCACGCGCCCAATCTGGTGATTTTTTTTTTTTTCTTTTGGTGGTGAGGTGCTGCGTTATTTATGTTTCTGAATTTACTCGGCGCTTTTCTTTGTTGGGAACATGATCTATTACCGATGGTCACGCCTGTGTGGTAAAATACCTGCTCTGCTAGGCTGTGTTTTATGAAGGGGAGGGGGGGAGGTGCGCGTGGGTGGGGGTTGGGGGTGGGGGAGGCATACCTCCTGTGTGTGTGTGTGTGTGTGGGTGTGTGTGTGTGTGTGTGTGTGTGTGGTGTGTGTGTAACTCTTCTTTCTAAACACACTATATTCGTCACATTCCTTGTACACCACTATTGATGAATCTTCTACACACAGTTTTCCTCCCGACCCTCGTACACAAACTATTCCACACACACACACACACACACACACACACACACACACACACACACAACACCTACCTTCTAAACACTTTATTCAACTCTTTTTTTTTTGTTTTTTACATACCCATTTCTCACACACCTCCTAAACACGCTGTTCAACTCTTTCTACACACGACTAGTCCGCACGCCGCAGCGACACCACCTTGAGGGAAACTGAAACTGAAACTTTGACACACTGGTCCATTCCTCGCAGGGCTTTATTACACACACACTGTCCTCCTCATTCCTTCTGTGCGAACACAGTTCTTACTTCCGTCTGTGTACATTCATTATACGTACACTTTTTGCCTCACATTTCTTTAATACACAATATTCCTCAGAGTCGTTGTACAGTACTGTTTTGCTTACATTCGTTGTACACACATTCATCTCATATTGCTTCCACGTAATCCATTTTTTTTCCCCGTTGTTTTCTATCTGAATTGTTTCTCACATTCCTACTCAACACCTATTTCTACTTCTCACACGCCATTCGTTCCTAACTACTAGTGTCTATTCTATGAATCCACACATATTCCTTCTGCGTATACCGTCTGCGTGACTAGTCTTCATAATTCCTCATCCCAGACACATTTCTGGTTCCTCCTCACTCTGCTATCCTCGATGACACTACTGCTAAAACCTCACAATTTACAACACCACACACACACATCACACACACACACACACACACACACACACACACACACAACACACACTATACATACTACACACACACACCATATTCTCTCACTTACCTTCTACACGCACTAGTCCCTCTATACACACACTGTTCCCACGTTTTCTATCACCTATCCTCACACTTCTACACACACTATTTCCTCACTACTTCTACACACACCATTTCTCACATCTATAAACGATTACCATTCTACATGTCTTCTACAAACACTTTCGCACACATTTCTACACACACTCATTTCCTCACACTTCTACCCACACCATTTCCTCACAAACTTCTATACACACACCACCTTTATTAATCACACTTCGATAACACACTAAGCCCCTCACACTTTCTACACCCACACAACTATTTCTCACACTTCTACACACAAACATTTACTCACACGTCTATCACACTACTTTCCTCACATTTCTACCACACTATTCCTCACACTTCTACACACACTATTCCTCGACACTTCTATACAGCTGGCCCCCATTTCTACACACACTATCCCTCACACTTCTATACAAAACACTATTCCTCACACTTTCACACTACACACCTATTTCCTCACACTTCTATACACTATTCCCCCACATTTCTAAACACCCCTACCAAATCCCTCCCTTCTACACACCTAATTCCCTCACACTTCACACCCATTTAAGCACACTTCTATATAAATCACCTATTCCCCACATTTTCTACACACACCTATCGCTATCCCCTTCCACCTTCTACCCAAACCACTTTATTTTTCCTCACACTTCTTACACACACTATTTTTTTTCCTCACATTCTAATACACACTACATTATTATTTGGGGGATAACACAGCTCATTTGGGAATATTCCTCACGGACGTTCTACCACAGCACATCTATGTTCTTCAACAACTTCTACACACACTAAATAGTCCCTCATACTTCCGTATACATGTAACTAGTTATTTAACTAATTCCTCTCACACTTCTCTATTCCTAGCTAATTGGCCCTCACGACTCGCCTGTGGCTTCTACACATTTCTAACACACACAAAGACCATTTCTCCCACACTTTCTATATTCTATACATACTTTCCCTCAACTCTACACACACTTTCTTTTCACACTTTCTACACATATCATTGTCTCCCTTCCTTAATCAGCACACATATTTCCCTCACACTTTCTCGCTACATCTATTGCCTCCTACTTCTGGGGGGGAGACTTCTACCATACATTTTTCTCCACACTCCTTTACACACTATTCCCTCACACTTCTAATAGCACACTATGTTGCCGCACGGGGATGGGGTGGACTTCTATAACACACTATTCCTCCACCGTCCTATCATCCAATTCCCCCAACACTTCTCCCACACAAACCATTTCGCCACACTTCTGTGCAACACCATTATTCTCACACTTCCTACACGGACGGGGGGCAGGTGGACTCTGGTTCTTCCCTTTCGTTCTCACATTTCTACCATCACTAATTCCTCCACACTTTCTACACACAGCCACCACTTTCCTCAATCCAAACACACAAACGTAACACAATGGAGTACAACCTGTTGTTTCTCACCTCAGTCTATCTACACATACCAGTTGGTTTGTATTTCCTCCCACTGCTACCCACACAGAGCGCAAACCATGTCCTCCCACTTCGACACACACCATTCTTCCTCAACGTCTCCACACAACCATTTCGTCCACAGTTCCCGGTCTAAATCCACATTCTTTGGCATCACTCACACCTTCTACATCTCCACCATTTTTCCTTTGGTGGGCTCTTTGTTTGTTGGGGGTGTTTTCTCTACATTTCACAAATCACAACAATACCATTTCTAACACTCATCTGACGAGAACACAGTAATTTCTATCTTTTCCCCGTCCTAGTCTATTCACACGTAACTCCCTCACACGTCTTCTTCACACATTTTTCCCTCAACACTCCTGCACAATCCTCCAGCACCCAAAAAACAACCCGTTTATTCAACTTCTTGCTACAACGCAACCAATCTATTCCTCTCATTTCCTAACAACACCACTATCCTTCCCTCGCATTTCTACACACACTATTCCTCTCATTTTCACACCACTATCTATCCCGCCTCAATTTCCGTTCTTTCATTTCTCTTTCTAACACACACTATTCCCTCTCCATTTTTCTCACCCACCTATTCCTCTCCCTTTCCTACACACAGACTATTCCTCCTCATTTTTCCCTCACCAACACTCCTGTGCCTCAACCTTTCTACAGACCTCTTTCCCGTTTACCCCGCTCCACTCCCCTTCCTCGCTCCACTCTTCCGGAAGACCCTTGAGTGATAGGTGGATTGGAAGTAAAAAAAAAAACAAAAAGGGGGTGGGGGTGGTGGGGATGGATGGTGATTTGGACATGTTTTTTGGGTGTGTCCCACCCCCCCACCCCCCACCCCCAATCTCTAAGATCAAACATCTCACCCCCACCCTCCACCCCCTTTAAGAAGTTTTTTTTTTCTATCTCCGATCCTCCCTCGTCTTACTTCCTTTCTTCTTCTTTCTTTTCCTTCGTTTTCCTCCCTCTTTTTTTTTGTTTTGTCTTTTTTTCCTCTTTTTTTTTTTTTGTTTTTTTTTTTCTCTCTTTTTCTTTTCTGTTCCTTTTTTTTTTTTTTTTTTTTTTTTTGGAATTGTTTCTTGTGGGATGTGATCGTTTTTGGCTTTGCTGCTTGGTCCCTTCTGCTGCCTGCTCTCCCCTT
>JADBJO010022462.1:20000-27894 GCA_016801955.1 Conus betulinus | reverse complement strand
GAAAAATGTGGACAACAACAGTAGATTACAATAAACAAAGGTACTGTTTTGTTTTCTTGTTTGTTGTGTTTTATAAATAAGCCTAAAAAAATATAGAGAAGCAAAATAGAGAGGAGTGTCAAAAAAATATGAAAGTACTTAAGACTAGCACAGAATATCCAGAAGGCAGATATATATTGTGTTGACTTCGAAGGAAATCTTGGTATTCCCTAAAGGTATTTACAATGACCATATGAAAAGAAGTAGGGAAGAAAAAAAAAAAAAATGAAGGACCCCCACCCCCCCTCCCCCAACGAAAAAGTCTTTTGGGACGCAGTATTGTACATGTTCAAAAACCGTCGTCTTTAAAAAATGTTTTTCTTTTTTTTTTCCTTTTCTTTTTTTTCTTTTTCTTTTTTCTCCAGGGATGTTGGTCGAACTGTATAAGACTCGAGTTGTTTTGACACGGGGTATGGAATTGGCTGGCTGGTACTAAATTCAAGAATTGATGCGATTGTAAATGAAATAGGTTTGTAAACTAAAGCAGGCAGGAAAGCTGATCCCGTGAATCCCGCCAATGATGTGTCAAAGAGTGAATTGTTTAGTTCCCACTTTTTTCTTTATTGATTTTGTTTGTTACTTTTACTGGTGCGCTTGTGACATTTTGTAATGTAATGTAAAAGGATATTTATAGAGCGCTTTACCTTGCAAGCAAGCCCCATAGCGCATATTACAGAAAGAAATGATAAAATTATAATAATAATTTAAAGAGCGCGCGCGGCGCACACAACATACACACACACACACACACACACACACACACCGCACGCGCGCGCACACACCACACACACACACCACACACACACACACACACACACACACACACGAAACACAAACAACCGGAAGAAAAACAACAACAACAACAAAAAAAACACTACTCACCCCGCAGACAGACACACGAGCACGTTCAACACCAGCAAACACGCACACAGTGGTAAGTGGATATCGATTACTGTTCTCTTTTTGTTCTTTCTTTTTCTTCTCTTTGTTTTCTCTTTCTGGTTTTCTGTTTTTTTTGTTTTTGTTTTTTCTGTTTTTTTGTTGGTTATTAGGCATAGACCTCGTGAGAGCAAGATTTTTCCTTCCCTCTGAAAAACAATAAGATGTTGTTGTTTTAGTAATACACTTTTTCTTTATAATTAACTCTCTCTCCTTCTCTCTCTCTCTCTCTCTATTAATCCAGTAAATAAGAAGAGTGCATTAAAAAATGAAAAGATTAGATCAAAACAAACATGAGATAGAATTCACCACATTAAGTAATGAGTCTTAAAAGCCAGAATTCACCACATTAAGTAATGAGTCTTAAAGCCAGAATTCACCCACATTAAGTAATGGATGAGTCTTAAAACCAGAATTCATCACATTAAGTTATGAGTCTTAAAGCCAGTTCTGTTCAAGAATGGTAGTGACAGTACTAACGGAAAAAAATGTCTGTGGGGTCTTTCTCCTTCACCAGTATAGGAATTTAAATATCCCTCTTGCCTTCTCACTTTCCCCCTTTTACTATGTGAAACACACACACACACACACACACACACACACACACACCACACACATGCACATACGAGTGTCTCTTTGTCTTTCTCTTTCTCTCACATACACACAAACATACAAACACATATACACATACAGATGCTCGTTCCTGTGTGCGCACATGTACGCACACATATAAATGTGCGCGCGCACACACACACACACACACACACACACACACACACACACACACACACACACTGCAACACATGCAAACACATACACATGTACACAAACAAATGCAAATATACATATACACACACACTCACACACAGCACGTGCGCGCACACACACACACATACAAGCGCGCGCGCCACACACACACACACACACACACACACACACACACACACACACGCACAAACACACACACACACACATACACACACACATCACCTGCATAATACATCTTGTCATTGTTTTCCATCATCACTGCTGTCATTCTCATGATCATCGTCATCATCACTGCCACAGTTATCATCATCATCATCATCACCCCACCTCCAACTTTTCATCTGAAGCCATCTATGTATTATCACCCTTATCACCACCACAACCATTATCGTCATGGTCGTCATCAAAATCCCACCATCAGCTCTTTGTTTCACTGCATCTCAGCACCATCACCACCATAACCATCATCACAATCATCATCATCCCACCACCAGACGTTCTTCAGGGTAAGATGTTCTCTTCAGGCTACAATTTTGTATCATCACCATCACAACCACTATCATGATCATTATCATCATCATCAACCCACCTCCAGCTGTTCGTCTCGCTGCATCTTTGGGGAGAGGGCTTTGATGCGCTGGGCTTTCTTGGGTTTGGTGGAGGTGGGGGAGGGGCCGGCCTGTCCCTCCTTCTTCACCCTTCTCCACCAGGGAAATCTCCCCCCTCTGAGCCAGCACCGACAACCTGAGGAAAGAGGGGTACATCATGATCTGAGGATCTGAAAGCTGTGCGTGCGTGTTGCTTTTTCCACACAGTACTTCTGTTTCTGTCAGTACGATGCCTCCCAACCCCTGCTCCCCAAGGCCCCGAGAGGGGGGGGGGGGGTGGGGGGGTGGTGACTGAGTTTATAATCCTCACTGAAACTGAGAGGAGGTGTACACTATATGATCAATATGAAGACGTTAAATACACAGCAAACATCATCTGAGTAAAGGTGCACACTGTACTAACAGTCTCAGGAAGATGGGTACATACTGAACTCCTCATTTCAGTATAAGTGCAGAGTTCAATGACAATCTGAGAAAGATGGGTACATTCTGCAGTGATAATCTCGGTGTACCTGCACTAACAATCTGAGAAATATGGGTCCAGAATAAACTGATAATCATGAGTGTTGATACACACTACCCTGACAATCAGGGCAAGACAGGAACACAGTGAACTAAGATTCTGAAGAGCAGGTGCACACCGCACTAACAATCTTCAGAAGAGTGATTGAATAAAAGTCGAACTGATACTGAGGAGTACAGGTATACCGCACTTTCAGTCTGAGGAAGACAGGTTCATAGTGAAGTAATAATCACAGTGAGTAAACATACACAGTGCACTTTCAATCTGAGACATACATGTACACAGAGAACTAACAGTCTGGGGAGTACAAGTACTCATAACACTGACAATCTGTGTTGAATTGTTAATTCGAGGAATATTAGTACTTGCTACACTAAGTACACACTGTAATAGTGATGGATATAGATACAGAGCGCTGACAATCTGAGAACTTGGGTACACTGTACTGACAATATGATGGACACCAATCCACACTGCACTGACACTGTGATGGACTTAGGTACACACACTGCACTGATACTGTGATGGACTTAGGTACACATTGCACTGATACTGTGATGGACTTAGGTACACACTGCACTGATACTGTGATGGACTTAGGTACACACTGCACTGACACTGTGATGGACCTAGGTACACACTGCACTGACACTGATGGACTTAGGTACACACTGCACTGATACTGTGATGGACTTAGGTAGACACTGCACTGACACTGTGATGGACTTAGGTACGCATTGCACTGACATTGTGAAGGACTTAGGTACACACTGCACTGACAGTGTAAGGGACAGATGTGCACGGCGTCACACAGGTACACATAGCACTGACTGAGAATGTACAGAACACACTGCACCGACAGTGTGAGGCACATAGGTACACACAGCAGTGAATGTGATGGACATAAGTATACACTGCACTGATGGTGTGACAGACTTAGGTACACACTGCACTGCATGTGATGGACAAAAGTATACACTGCACTGATGGTGTGACAGACTTAGGTACACACTGCACTGAATATGATGGACATAAGTATACACTGCACTGATGGTGTGACAGACTTAGGCACACACTGCACTGATGGCCAGCTGGGGGTTGAAAAAATCCCAGATATAGGGGTTCGAACCTGCAGTGTCCCAGCCCACAACACAGTTCATACACCACAGCAAGCAACCAGTCAGACTTACACACTGTGGTGCACATTGCACCAACAGTGTGAGGAACCCACTCCACCCCCCACCCCTCAAACCTCTACCCCAGCAGCCTGTCTGTGTCCGTGGACTCACCTGTCATGCAGGTCATTGATCTTGTGCAGGAGACCCACAGGAAGCCTGGGAAGATGTTGCTCTGGACCGTGGTGCCCTTGCGGGACAGGGCATACAGCAGGATGATGCGGCGGTCGGCAGGGTTCAGCTCAGGGCGGGCGGGGTCAGCCTCTTCCAGTGGGGCTGGTACCACTGGGTGGCCACCTCCGTGTCGTTGGTGGACACCACCAGCTTGTCCGAGGGCTTGTGGGGGTCTGGGGGAACTGCCCGGGGTGGGGGGGCCTTGGGCTGGAACCACAGTCAAGCACCATCAGAATCAGTTTCTGCAAGAGGTCTGGCTGCATGGGGACTGGTTCCATACAGGCCACACCACATCTTGTGAGCCGTAAGATTACAAATGTGCAGGGTTTACATGTAGAGGACTGAATAAAGGAGTGAGTGAAGCAAAAAGATGTGAGAGGAAGATCTCCATGACAGGATCTGGCAGATGTCTGGTTGGGTGTACAAACCCAAGAGGCTGGTCAGACTTGGAAATGTAGCTGACACTGTATGCACCACTACTGCAGTTATGTATGCATGCATGCATGCGTGCGTGCACACAAGCATGTACGTGCGTGCTTGCAAGCGTGCATGCGTGTGTGTGTGTGGTATGTGAGCATGTGTGCATGTGTGTGCCTATGCTTGCATATACTATGAATGTGTATGTATGTGCATGTGTAATGTGTGTGTACACATGTAAGCCTATGGTTATATATACGAGTGGAATGGCTCTTCATAGTATTGAACAATTCAAACTTGATTTAAAAAGGAAGAAAATAGCGTGATTTTGTCTCAATATGTGCAAACACATCCAAACAAGCTGTCTGACATCAGCTATGTGCATAGAAAAACAGCTAAATACATGACTGATGTCATGTATGCGGCAGCCCTACTTCTCTTCTGATATTCTCTACCAATGCAAGTTTTGTTTGTTCATTTTTGATGGACTGTTTTGGAATGTATTATGTTAACTTTTAGATAGTATGCAAAAAAGTTTTTAGATAGTGTGCAATAAGTATTTGAAAGTGTGTTATGTCTGTCTGTCTGTCTGTCAGTCAGTCAATCTGCCTGTGTCTACCTGTGTATGTGTGCATACTATAACCAGTAGGATGTGAATTAATCAGTCAATCAATAAGTCAATGAATAACTGAAGAAGTGAAACAAAGAGAGCGTTACTGACCACACTCTCCATGCTGGCACTGGTGTTGGTCTCTATTTCAGCCAGACTGTTGAGTGACAGGTTGGAGGCATAGGACTTGATGGTGATGTTGAGGTCAGAGGGCACCCCCGTCACCGTGGCAGCCAGGCTGACCAACAGGGAGGGTGGGTAGATGGCGCAGCAGTCGTTGGCATACTGGGGGAGGGTGGCGGTCAGATACTGGTGCAGATGGTTCAGGCGCATTGACCATGGGCCTGTGCAGCAAAAAAAAAAACAATCTCTGATCATTCTTCGCTCAGGACTGGAAAGCATTTGAAGTGTGGAAAAACATACAATGTCTTTCTTTAGGGGCACAGTACAGATAGATCTGTGAATAAACACTCCTTCCTTCCAAAGTCTTGCTGCCTTTCAAGGGTTTCATCTTTTCGTTGTACCAAGCACGGAGTTCAAACCTTACACCATTAAGATTTCATCCTAGCACAAACACCCTCTTGGCTATAATGGGCATAACAGAATACACAATCATTTTCATGTTTTCCAACAATGATTCCTACCTCCATGAAAACTACATCAGTTACCCCTATGGTTTGACACAGTCCAGCGATGATTTAATGATAGCACACTGAAAATAAATACATTCACCTCCTTCCTAAACAGTCTAATGATGATTAATATCACCATTAAAACCAAGTCTAAGAGGGGTACCCAGACCTTACCTTGGCTAATGCTCTCTTCTGTATGAATTCAGGTAAGTTTCCCCATTTCTGATGCTGTTTTACTGACTTGCAAAACGGTTTTTCTTTCAGTATTTCATGAATTTTTTTTGCCAAGAAACCTCACATTTCACACAGTCCAAGACTAACATGGTAAATCATCTTACAGACACGGATAAAGATCTGCCAAATACATGGTGTCTGACTTATCATGCAGACAAACAGGGCAGGCACCCAGAACCTGCTTCACAGAGCCCTACCTACCTCATCCCAATTACTGGCTGCTGCTCTGAGATGAACCCACCTGAGAACAGCATGTAGCGCACAACGTCAAAGTTCTGTCCCATGTCAAACTGGGCGTGGCTGACAAAGCCCAGGTCAAAGTCGCTGGTGTTCTCCCCCTCGTGTTCGCTGTCGTGCACGTTGTCAGGCGGAGAGCTGCAGGAAGCGATGGTGGAGGTGCAGGTCAGGCGCTGCAGGAGGTTTGGTAGCCTGCAACAGCATGCACCATGTTTGTGTCAGCTCCTGGAATATCTTTTCACCCCAACCTCCTCCCATGACCTCAGTATGTTTTATGCCTGGTGTGATGTGGAGGTGTAAATCCAGGTTCAAACCAGGCCAGGAAGGTTATATGAACATTACTCTAGAACAATCCAGTTCAAAGATGGCCAAGTGAAACATAGTCACCCTGGAAGCGAGAGAATCCAGCTCACTCATACATGGTTTGTGTCACACATAAGATACGTATTTTAGGTCTCTCTCCACAAGACCTAAAGCAGTCTGTGAGCCAGCCTTTCTGATGAAACAATAAACCAAGATCTCTTGTTGTGCAGCAAGCACTCTGAATACATAAAAAAGACCAAGGCAACCAGGAAGTTGTTCTGTAGAAAAATCGTCATAGAGGAGGTCAACAAAAACATATGCAGTGGGAAAAAAATTGATGGTGCCACACAAGGACCGGACAGAGAGCGGCCCAACTCTAAAAGTTGTTATGACAAGGAAATTAGACGAAACACTACGATACAGTATGGTACAGTACAGTACAGTATAATGTGGCTCAATGCAGCAAATACAATGCAATACAACACAGTACACTACAATGTTACAAGGATTTGAAGTTAGGTTTAAAGGAGCCCAGAAATGTCATGAGGGATTTATCTGGACCAAACTGAAATCATGAGCATCATAGGTATCAATAATCCACACTGACATGTTTATGTGCAGATATACACACCAGTCAATTTAAGTCTGTTATTATCATACACATGCATACGACTGGTCACAGAGAAGACAGCCAGCACCAACACCTGGCCATACTCACTGGGTAACATGCTTACAGGTGGACAAAAACAGAGGTTCTGGATCAAGGACATACATACCAGCAAAATGTAATACACGTGTGTGATCATTGTAGGCAGACAGCAGTTCCACATGTAAATAAAAAAAGAAACTTGTTCACAACAAGGTTGAAGGTGATCAGCACAACCCCACAGCATTACTATAGATCTACAATTGTACCCTTCAAAGACGGTGCCCAAGTCGACACTGTCCTCAGGCAGGTTGTAAGCCTACCCTGCTCCAGGAAGTCACTCGCACCCTACGATATGCCACCAGTTAGCTGGGTACTCCATCAGCTTATTTCCCTGCTCTGCATGTCATTGCTGTCCCTACAGAACCTGCAATGTTCCAGAAGTTTCTTTCCCCCCGTTTTGAGGAAGGAGGTATATCCATAATTTTTTCTATGTTCTGTTACTGCCACATTTCAGTGCTGCTTATTCCAATTTTCTATACACAGCAGCATCCCCTACGCCACGAGATTACATTCACCTGAGTTTACA
>JADBJO010022462.1:0-15000 GCA_016801955.1 Conus betulinus | reverse complement strand
ATCTGCCTCCAATAGTTTGAACAGTCGCATACATGAAAATGACGTGCATGTACGCATACACAAAATCGATGCAGGAAACTACAGAGAAAAAAGAGAGGAGACAGAGGTTTTTTGACCCAGTGGGGCTGAAATGATACACAGACAAACAGTGAATGACTTAAGAGTTGGAGGGACTTGAAATAAACATTTGGGGAGAGAGAGAGAGAGAGAGAGAGAGAGGGAGAGAGAGAGAGAGAGAGAGAGAGAGAGAGAGAGAGAGAGAGAGAGAGAGAGAGAGGAGAGGAGGAGGAGGAGGATGGGATGGGAGAGAGAGACAGTCACTCTCTCTCTCTCTCTCTCTCTCTCTCTCTCTCTCTCACTCTCTCTCTCACACACACACATCAACATTTTTCTTAAAAAAACACGCCGGAATTTAGTTAAAATCCGTCTTCTGTAAAATCGCAGATCAGATGAAAAATGTTGACGTCTTTCTGAAATTCAAAAATCACATCAAGCGTGGACACGCTGGAGAGAGAGAGAGAGAGAGAGAGAGAGAGAGAGAGAGAGAGAGAGAGAGAGAGAGAGAGAGAGAGATAGACAGAGAGACAGACAGACACACACACAGACAGACAGAGCATCAGACGTGGACAGAGACAAGCACAACTGTGAATGGTGACAACAGAGAGGAAACAAGAAGATAGGGGAGAGGCCCTCTATAATTGAATAACTCCGCCATCAAATATACTATATCACCCGTACCCCCACCCCCCCCCCCCCCCCGCCCCACACCCCCCCTTTTTTTTTTTTTTTACTTCCAAACTGACCCGCGTGATCACTTCGAGGAACATGCATACATGCATAGAGAAGATACAAATCCACATATTCTTGTGCGACAAACTCATCACCAAGGCAACTTGTCCATGCAGAAGCTTTTCACAGATGCTGAAAATCTGCCTTTGCTTTCCTTGTAAGGTTTCTAGGCCACTTTGCTACTGACTATCATTTCCAAACCAACCCCTCTCTTTACAAACGAAAATAGAGCCAACTCATCATCCCCCCCCCCCCCCCCACATCCCCCTTCTTACACATGAAAATAACGAATTTATGCACCATTTCAGTCGGTACTGGTTACGAAGAAGATTCGATGTGGATCTAAAGCGGCTGACACACGAGCCTCCCCGCCCGTACGTCGAACCCGATCCCAAACGTAGTGTCTGTCATAGTAAACGTACATCTCAAAACGGACTTCGGCATCCAGTTAAACCCGACCGTTCGAGATAGACCGTGATCTATTCGAAACGGACAGTTAGTATCCTCCAACCAATCAACGCTCAGCATTGAGCCAACACCCAAGGCACAAGGAAAAAATGGCGTCGTCCAGCAAGGCGGTCAGACTGTCCGATTCGGAGACCAAACCATGATTGAATTGTACCAAGGCCATGATGTGCTTTGGAATGTCAACTCAAAAAATTATAAGAATCTAAATATTCGAGAAAAAGCTTCGTTTTCAATTGTACAGTCCTCTGAGGCGGCATGTGGGATCAAACTCGAAGGTTTTAAAACTGTCGTGAAGCACTCCGTCCGTTCGACACTGACTGGTCGGACCGCACAGGTTCATAAGGGGCGAAGTCATGATACTGACTAATAAGTGAAGGCTGATGATCACATGGCATGGACCACCCAACCTGATACTGAGGAGAGACGAAGACGAAGCACGGACCTATGATATGCCTGATATGACGGCGACACGAAGACATGACATGGCCCTTACCTGATACTGAGAGAGACGAAGACGAAGCACGGACCTTGATATGCCTGATATGACGGCGACACGAAGACATGGGCCCTTAGTGATGTTGAGGAGCGGCCGGGTCTTGTGGACCTGAACGATCGCAGATGGGGCAGATTTGCTGGACCAGGTACCGCACGATACAGGACCGACAAACTGCACCACAGACAGACACACTGCCACATTGCATGTCAGGTGCTGGTTTTTCTCAGCGCATGCGTGCACATCGTAATGCAAGAACTATACTCGATCACATGAGCTTAAAAAATTCAAGCTTAGTATTTCTTTTTTGTTCTCCAAGCTGATCATTCTTTACACAAGAAATCACTGTGCGCAGTTGTGGTTCAATAATCTGTACAGTTCCGGTTATTTAACAAAAACAATACCTGTAAAAATTATGCAAACAATGTAGCCGAACATTAAACAGAAAGAGAAAATTAAATCGTGTGTGTGTGTGTGTGTGTGTGTGTGTGTGTGTGTGTGTGTGTGTGTGACTGTGAAAGCATGTGTGCCAGTGACTGTGAAGAGCATGTGTGCCAGAGAGAGAGAGAGAGAGAGAGAGAGAGAGGGAGGGGAGGTAGAGAGAGAGTAGACAGACAGAGAGACGAGAGACAGAGAGAGAGAGAGATAATGACGAGTGTATGTGTGTTTCAAATGCATGTTTATAACCAAGCGAATGCCTGTACACGTGCCCCATGTCTACCATTCGCATGTGCATGCACACACATACGGATACGCACCTATGAATGCCCCCCCCCCCCCCCCTCTCTCTCTCTCTGTCTCTCTCTCCCTCCCATCCATCTCTCTCTCAGAGACAGACAGACACACAGACACAGACACAACACACACACACACACAGAGGAGAGAGACAGAGAGACAGAGAGACAGAGAGAGAGAGAGAGACAGAGACAGAGAGACACAGGACACACACACACACACACACACACACCAAAAACAAAGAATGTCAAACAAACCAACAAACAAAGGATCCACTGACATGAGTGGAGACACTCGATGATGGTGGTGGCATCGATAAAGTAGCCGCCGCACAGCACACACATGAGGTGCTCGTTGAGGTCTCTGACCCGGATTTTGGAGCAGTACTGGTGCTGATACATCCTGCCGCCGCCCCCTGACAGCCGCTGCTACTCTGGCCGCCGTCTGACCCGCTCACCGTCGGAGGCTCCGCCCTGCTCTCCGTCCCTGGAACCCTGACAACACACCACACAAAACAAGCTTGGAAATGAAGAACCATCATCCGCAATCAAACCGGGAGCGGTCTGTTCTTCCTCTACAGTAAGCCTCGAAATTTTGGTAACAAGATTACTTTAGATGAAAAAAAGAAAAGAAAAAAAATAGAAAACTCTGACACTGAAACCAAGAGAAAAAAAAACTTTGCTACAAAGCTATCAATACGAATTCCACAGCATTATCTCTTGTGTCCAAAATGATAGCAACCAAAACGTTGGCGAAGAGTTTGGTTTGACAGATACAATCAAACTCCACTAGAGAATTGTCCGTGAAATTTCGTATTAGCACAAAAGCCAAGATTCTGAATTCATCCAGTAGAATGTATAGGAAAATGCTAACAGATTTTCCCAGTCTCTTGTAATCTGCTATGCAGTGACCTGAAGGCAGCTGTGTGTTCAAACTGAATCAAAATAACTAACTAAATAAATAACTGGACAACATTTTGTCCACTCCACCAGGAGTAAAAAGTTTTTCCCTTTGAATATTAAAGAAACGGCACAGGACAACCAGCGCCTAAACAGAGGCCGAACTGCGGCAGACCTCGAGGTCGATGTCAGAAAACCCTGAGGCAATGGCTTCAGAGGTCAATCTATCCAAGCAGCACAAGAAACGATATAGGTGTATTACTGACACGTTACACTCGTTTGCTGTTTTGAGCAGGAGTATTACAACAATTTCTTCCTCAGCCGAAGCAGAAACAGCAACCTTGAAAATGAACCTCAAACTGCAAGCCATGGGGGTTAAAGAAGAAAGGCCAAAGTTGTCGTGAAGACATGAAGTGATTTCGCCGATTTTCTTTGTGCAAAATGTCTGATGGATAGGACAAAATGACGCTAAATCTGAAAAAAAATAATGATCAGTTAGAATAAAAACATTTTAAAATGGTAAACATTGTAAAAATGGAAGATTCGTTGCAACGAAGTGAATGAAAAGAGGTTGCTGCATGGGTTGTGTGGTGTTGATTTTGCCATGCGTTTTCTTCTGTAAGCATTCAGTCCGTCCTCAGGTCAATCGCATGACTATATTTGTTTTGCAAATGATTTACTAAACAGTCCTCGGTATTTCACCAAGTTGATGACACCAGATTTTGTCTGTCTGGAGCCTCAAGGTTCCTTTTCGCTTGAACCTTCATTGATGACAGTTATTTACAAGGGCACACAAGGAAAAATATGGAGAAAATTCTGATGCCACAAATGGGCCTTTGAATGAATTTAGGTTTACAGTGTATTGCACCACTCATCTATCAAACCTAATACCTGAGCCTTGGCTTGGATTCAGGTGCAACATCTTTGGAACTTTAAGCAGAAAAGACAGTTGCTTAAAAACTACTTTGCATGACCGAAACCACAAAAAGAAAAAAAAAATCAACTGCAAATAACGAAAATAACAAAAGTAACGGCTACCCCGGTTGCCAGTTTTTTTCCTGTAGTCAGGTCCACTGTGCTACAGAAAGTTGAAAAAAAAAAAACAAACAAACCAAACAAACAAAATGAAAGAAAAAATGCGGTTAGAGAAAATAAAAAATCTCACATTCGTTTCATAGAAAATCACAATTGTTAAAGAAAATAAATATCATCTTCTCTCATATTGTTTCCAGTTCGTGATCACACACACACACACACACACACACACACACAACCAACACCACACAACACACACTTCACATTCCCTTTAGTGTAATCAAAAAGTTAATTGACCTTAACATGAACATCAGCGAGTTGCCACTTGGCCTGCGACGACCTGACAGCTGACCCTCAACAAGCAATCAGAGAAGGAACAAGTGTCGACAAGATCATTCTAAACGCCGGGCGCTTCCATAATGACGAGTGTTACCTCCCTTGTTATCCTACGCTGTTTACCCATAATTCTCGGCCCTAGACAATCCTTTCGTTCCTGTTATAAAATTCCCCTGATCATATCCCATGGCAACGAACGAGTAAGAGTGCAGGAAAGGATGGGGAAGATGTTGACTAGTATTCTTAAAAATGATACCGAACTCAATTGTCTATTTAAAACAAAAAACAAAACATTTTCAAGATGAAATGATAAGGTTCAGAAATGAAATAAAAATCTCCCTCTCACAACAGTGTATGGAAGGTCAAGACACTGAAACGGGTCGAAATCGATCAGGTTTCTGGGTATGCCTGACCCTGACCACACTCTGCCTGGGCGCCAGCATCATAATAATCAGCTTGGGAAGAGAAGAAGAAGGGAAAAAAAAAAAGGTACAGCAGAGAGACTGTGTTTTCCCTGCATCAGATGAAGAAGTGGGTGATTAGAACCGTTCCCCATCCTCTTTTGGTTAGTATTGCATCCTTGGACCAGATTCCTCCACGATAACAAAAAAATTAACTGTTGTCTGGCTATGTCCTCTGCCTTAATTCAATCGCGCGCGCCGCGCCGGCGCGCACGCACACACACACGACACACTACACAACACACCCACACACTTACACACAACAACGAGTGTGGTAAAAACCTGCCCCAAAATTGTACAAACCTCTAAAAGAGCGGTCTCTACAATAATTACCCAAAAACCGAAGACGCAAAGCCAGAAATCTTCCCTATCCGCTTAAACACAACCGCAGCCAGCCAGCCAACCATCTGTTTCAACTTACTCTACTGCTTTTCTGGCAGGAGATACCGATTCTTGAGTGCGAAACGAAAAACTAAACGGCCTGCCCTGCGGAACAGTTCCTTTCCCTGGTTCCTGCATTTTAGCCATCATTTTTTCCGTAGGACACTCCGTTTCTTTCTCGACTCTCTCTCCTCCTCGTCTCTCTCTCTCCCTCTCCTTCTCCCTCCTTCCTCTTTTGCCTACTAACGGTCTCCTCCTACTCTCCCTCGTTAGGAGGTGCTGCAGGGAATTAATGATAGGAATTCGCATCCCGTACGTGTGTGTGGGTGTGTGTGTGTGTGTGTGTGTGTGTGTGTGGTGTTGTGTGTGTGTGTGCGTGCGCGTGTGTGTGTGTGTTGTGTGCGTGCAGCGCCACGTGTGTGTGTGTGTGTGCGCTCGCGTGCATGTAGATGTGTTTGCATATGTGTGGTATGCACGCGCCCGTGCATAGTGTGCATGTGCGCGTGTGTGTGTGTAGTGAGTACGAGAGATAGTAGAGAAGAGAGAGAGAGCAGAGAGACAGCCCAGACGACAGACCGCCAGACCAGACAGACTGAGCGACACAGACAGAGATAGGCCGCAACCAGACCGACACACAGACATATGACAAAGAGCACGAAGGAAGGCGTTTTACAAGAGCACTCCTCACATCTTGGGCACAGGTCACCCAAAACCGCTGAATTAATATCTCAACTGAAGATCTGAACAACAACGCGGGCGCACCACACCCACCGGCAGGACAACCTCGTCATGGGAAACATGATGCTGAAACAGAGAAAGCGCAGGGTAGAACTTCTTCAGGAGTCCGTTCTGATAATGACTTAGTAAATGGACGGCACACTTCTTCCCCCACAAGAAGTTCCACATGACAACCTGGACATCACCTGTTGCGAACAAACCGGAAAATGAGATGGACCAACATGACACATTGAAGCCATGGGTCAACAAGCTTACTTGATGTAGAGTTAACACGTGGTGCGGGATGCCGCTTTAGGGCCATCGCCTTGTTCCTTGCATAAATTTCTGCAAAACAAGGCTGGAGAGCTGAAAACGACCAGGCTTGGAAGACCCATCCCCGAATACATAATCCATGGATATAACATGGTCTGCAAAACCGAAGGAAAACATCCCAATGAGAGCTACAGAACCAACTCGAAGCGCTCTCTGGGCTGATTGGGAGAAAAAAAAAAAACAAAAAAAAAAAAAGCTGGCTGGCCCAACGTGCAGGAGATGACAAAAAACCAAAACTGGCGTACCACATGCTCAACTGTATTTGGGGGGGAAAAAGGAGCAAAGAGCACACGAAATTGGTTGACAGAAACAACTCGGGCCATTATCACGGAATAAAACAACCGAGAGAAGAGCTCACTCCGGCCCAGGAAGAGGAAAAAAAACCAAAGGAAAAAAAAAGCATTGACGTACACGGCCTCCTAGGACACCAATCGCAGGTGATGATGAAGATGCAAAAGGGACACACGCTAACTCATGCGCTGAAATCGCCGAAGACGCAGGAATGCGCTGCCGGCCCCGACAAAAGCGCATATGAAAAGACTGGTTATGAGGTCGGGATGATATGATTGGGATAAGACTGTTCTTGGCACATATAGAAAGGAGGGAGTCGACAACAATCCATACACAGTCCGGGACAAGACGAAATGAAGAGCGGACAGAGCAAGATGGCGGCGGAAGCGCAAGCGTTGGAGGGACATGCAGTGAACAGGCCTCCTACCTGAGCCTCGACAGGACAATATCGACCAGCAACGGGCAGCAACCACCCCTTCCACCCCCCCCCCCCCAATTACAGCCAGTTCAGGCACATCAATTACAAACTACTTCCAACCCAGACGTGATCTTGACTTGCACGTTTCCGCTCAAAAACAGAGTTTGGCAACTTGAATGTATGTTTGGCCTAATGAGACCGTTGGTTATGATTCGCGGGTTAGATGCCATCACATTGCTCAAACAGGTGTAAGGCCAGCACCAGTGTGTGTGAGTGTGGTGTGTGGTGTGGTGTGTGTGTGTGGGTGGTGTGTGGGGTGTGGCATGTGCTTGAGAACACCGGATTATTTAAAACACAAGAGCAGACGCTCGAAGGCGCATCCTTCTAATTACGAGAATAGAGACGGAAGCTGACTGCATGCAGGGTTCTGCAGGTATTTGCGTAACGTGACGTCAGCAACACTCCGCAAGGAGGGAATAAGGGTACGAGAGAGTTCTTCCTTGTGAAATCCCAGTCTTTTTCAGGACTCTAAAACGAAAGATATGATATTTCCTCTGAAATCTCATGAGCTATAATCTGTCGGGTATACAAACTGAGGCAGTGATCGTCTGTTCCTTTATAGAGGGGATGCAGGGGCGGTGTGTGTGTGTGTGGAGGGGGGGGGGGGGGGGGGGAGAGGCCGACACTGTTTATGCTGATGATAAATTATAAAGATGGCCTCGGATCCGGAGAATCCTTGCAGACTGCGCAATTACAAGCAACCGTTAACCCATGGGCCCTCACCTGGGCTTAGCGGAATGAGACCGTAGCCTGTGCTTTAAACTCACCCTCTCTCTCTCTCTCTTTTCTTCACACCACACACACATGAGATAAGATTGTGTTTTTGCGCATGTTGCGCGGTGTGCATATGTGTGTTGTGGGGAAGGAGAGGGAGGGAGGGAGGGAGGGAGAGGAAGAGAAGAGGAAGAGAGCGATACGAAAATGAGGATATAGCGAGGAGGAGAGAGAGTGGTTTAGAAGGTGTGGGCATGGTTGGTATGGGTGTGTTATGGTTGTGTGGTTTGTGTGTGTGTTGTGTGTGTGATTGATGCCGACCGAAGACACGCCGAGTGTGCCTGTGTTGTCTACGAGCGTGAGCGAGCACGCGTTATGAGGCAACGAGAGAGAGAGAGAGGAGAGATGGAGAGAGAGAGAAAGAGTGTGTGGGGTGGTGTGTGTGTGAAACTATTTGCCGATGGGTGATCAAAGTAAGCACAACTGGGAGGAAAAACATCACAAACGACAAGTACATTGTCACCCAATCGCTGGTTGGTTTGCCTGCAGCCAGACAACCCCATCGTCCATCCCACCACGAAAAAGAAAATGAAAAGAAAGGAAAAACCAACAACAAACAGCAACAACAAAGAAACTATTCATCTGCACATAGCCCCTATCTCTGGCAATTTCACGTAAGTCACATTCGACCGCTGCTCGGAATCAACTAGAACTCCTCCAACACACACCCACACACCCAATCACAAACCAACACACACACACACACAGCACCACCACCCACAGAAGAAAGACACACAACACACACACACACACACACACACACCACACACACACACCACAAACATATCAGACGGACCAGACAGGAACAGATGCAGAGCAGTAGCCGTAAGGAGAGAGGGGAGACTTGGAGAGACTTATGGAGGGTAAAGAGTGATGAGAGGAACGGAGAGTAGTTGACATACACCAAAGAGACGCATGCACAAGCGGCTTCGTGCCGCTGCACAGCGGACACAACAGATCTAACAGTCGGCACGGAACGGGCGAAATTTTACGAGTTTAGAACTCCTCAGAAGGACAGCCGGGTGGAACGCTCGAGAGACAAAGCCCAACGCAGGCAGAGGCCAGAGACACAGACGAGAGAGATAACGTATGCGAAACGCGCGAAAGCCATAAAATCAGATTTTCTGTGCTCTCCGTTTTCCTTTCAGATGTAAGAACCGCTGGTGACTTGCTTGTATTCTGGAGGAAAGCGCTCAAGATTAGACAGGAGCAGCGGTAAGGGAGCTTACGGAGAGGAGACCAAAGCACCCTGCTTTCCTGGGAGGTTGTGGAAAGAATTCCCACGTGTATAGGAAAGCCCCCCCGCGTAAACAACTCACTAGAAATTAGAACTATGGTCCTAATGGTTTGACTACTTCGCCCGCCGAGGTCCGCAAGCAAGAGCTGCAAAGCGGATTACAACACACTGGTGACTAGCGAATGTAAGATCGTTTGATGTGCGAGCAAGAATTCGTTTTAATCCGGGCAACGTAGGGTATAGCCGCGTATCTGTGATTCGGGGATAGGTGTCTAAAGAGCCAATGTCAGTTAGTACTGATGATCTTTTTTAGCTTGGTAAAGGGAGACGATAGAGAGGTAGTCTCTTTAATACCACCGCTCAGTAATCGGTGGTGTGTGTGTGTGTGTGTCCACATTAGTAAAGATGGATGAATTGTGGGTGAGGAATGAGGAAATGTGTGTGTGTGTGTGTGGTGTGCGCGCGCGCGAAATAGAAATGTGCAGTTGAGTGGTGGTACGCGCGCGTACCTCCTAGTATCCCCACCCACCCAAAAAAAAAAAAAAAAAAAAAAAAAAAGCCAACGAAAAAAAAACAAAAACAAAAAAAAAAACAGTGGTTCGTTCAGATCTCGGCAATATGTTCACGTCGCAAAAATTCTAAAGTACAACTAATCAGGTCTCCTACAATAATTCATGAAACATAATGTAGCATCTCATCATGTTATTTTATGTCGTTGTAAGCATCAAATGGAATTCTCATCAGTAAAATTATAACGTCTTTGAGAAGGAATTTGAAAACTTCAACAAAACCCAGATTGACAGTGGTGAACGCACGGCAGTGTGTGTGTTGTGTGTGTGTGTGTGTGGTGTGTGTGTGTGGGTGTGTGTTGTGTGTTGTGTGGTGTGTGTGTGTGTGTTGTGTGTGTGTTGGTGTGTGTGTGTGTGTGGGTCCACGACTGGGGAAATCGGGATGGTATGCTCAAGTGCACTAAGCTGAGGTATTATTAGTCAGGTTTAACACACCAAGGTTATCCTGCACTCCTACACACACATATGCACACTCATGCAGCCACCAGTCACCCTCTCTCTTAGGATGGATGTCACGCATTCGTTTCTCTCCTAACACGACTGAGAACAAGAAATTACAATTTCTATGGTACTTGTAATTACACATGAAAAAATCCAGTTCAACAAAATGGAATAATCAAAACTTAAACGATTAACACTTCCTCATCCCTGGTTATCAGATGCCTTCTTTACCTGGTCGGTTTCCATACACACACACTTTCACACCACACCACAGTTCTTGAGGAAGTCACTTCAAGTTCTCTTAGCACTGGGTGCTGGAGAACGCCCTTGGATTGACTGGATACAGGGTTAAGGACGTCAGTCTCCGTCTGGCGGAAGTCCTCTGGAATCAGACGATAGCTAAAAGTCATCGGGGAGCTCTGTCTAGCTCTTCACCAACTCGAGGCTTCAAATCAGTGCTTTCTTTTCAGATCTGGTCTTTTACCCTAAAATCCTTGCTGTACACGTTCTGTCTACCGAGCCCACGTTTCTCTCTGAACACTACTCCGTCCTGAGCCCACTCTGCTCTCCCCTATCTCCTCTGTTATTCATCCTCGTTGTATCTCTCCTCATCTAAAGTTGTTCTCCCTCAAATGTATGTAGGGAGTGGACAGCAAAGGATATTCCACCTTCAGGCCGAATGCCGTGGCTAACATTATTGCTCCTTCACAACCTTGTTTACAAAACACTGAATTCGCATTTTCGATAATACTCTTGCACGTATCAAGACATTTACAATTCCTAACTAATTGCCTTAGACCAGCGCACTTGGCCGCACCAATGGACAGTTCGAAAATTCTCAGGCGACTACGGGAGCCACTTTAAGACAGTAATATCTAGAAGGAAGCTACACCAAACAACGGTCCCCACGATTCAGCTAGCCTGACAAAGCAAATCAAACTCAGCTGGCCCTGCGGCAAAAATAACATTTGAAACGAGCCACAACTCTGCTCTTCAGGGCGCACCCCCCCCCAAGGTCTGTTTACAAAGCAACCTCAGATGACTTGAGCATTTAATCGGAGGTCCTACGGCATGGCCCCGAGGTCCAAAAGTGGTTAATTTACGCCACTGTCGATATGAGAAGGCCAGGGTTCGAAACCACGGAAGGGTTCACCGACCGTAGAGCCATGATCTGAGAAACTTGCCTGACCATGCTTGTCAACCGGGCCATTGACACAGTTAGAAGCCTGGGATTGTGCAAAAGATCCCGGTGTAGGCGTGCACTGACTAACAGTCGGACCCCCAAGAATCATCTAAAGAGCTTCTCCAAGTCCGGAATCGGACGATGGAATGGACGAGCAATTTTACCTTCCTCTAAAGCGCTTCAAAGGCACTTGTGAGAGGGTCGCTCCATTGCCAGGGATGTGTGCGTTGCTATTAGGGGCAAATTAGCGCGTGCGGTGCGTTGCGTGCGTTGTCCATCAATGAGCGGGTCAAGGCTTTTTTCCGATTTCTTTTATTATTAAAAAAAAAAATAACAATAAAAACTAGAAGTCAAGCGACGGCGAAGCTAGGAAGACGACTGAGCTTCAGGGAGCGACTGTGTGTTCCTTTCTTCAAATGTCGCTTTTAGTTTTTTTTTTGTTTTTGTGCTTTTTAGAGAAGTCTCCGTTCACAACAGATTGCGATAGAAGTTTAACTACGGCTACATTTTGGGGCACGAGTGGCTTCGAAAGAAAACTCCACCTCATCTGGCTGTCTCCATGTAACGAAAGTTTATATCTACCGGACAGCTCAAGAGAGGCACCTATTTTCTCTCTCTCTCTCTTCGTTTCTCCTCTCGCTCTTCTCTCTCTCTCTCCTCTCATTTCATAAATACCCTCGTTCGGGGTTAGAAAGTCAACCGTGTAGTGGTTTAAAACAAAACAAAGACAAACAAGAACGGCAGAAAAAAAAGCATCATTTTCCGGCCGTAAGGCGCCAATTAAAAAAATGCACGCGATGAATCTTCACAAAGCCGACAAAGTTTAAAAATTTGCCGTCAAAAACCGAATCTTTCACCAAATTGAGTCTCAAGTACGGGACTCTCATAACATGAACCAGGGACGTTCTATCAACGAGTCCAGTCTTCGAGCTTGTCACGGAGGATGTGCAAGCTTTGCGTGGCAAGATCCGACTTCAAAATCATGTTCAGGGGCCGTGCTTGGTGTGTGTGCGTTTGCTGGAATGGCAGATCAATGGCCTCTGAACCGCAAGGGGTGAGGGAGGACAGGGGGGAGGACAGGGGTAGGGGAGTGGGACAGAGGGCAGTTTCATTCGGTCCTGAACGTCCGCAGCCCCACCCCTCGAAAGGTGATACGGCAGGATGACGGAGATCAACCAGCCAGACGAAACAACGGCAGGGATCTATTTAAACCACACTGACACCACCAGAAACGGACGACGCCTACGACGGGGTAGCCAAAGTGGACGCCATTATTCTGTCGGGGGGATAGCAAGAATCGATTTTCATAACGTTGATCGCGAACTCGGCTGCAGTGGTACATTGTGACAAAGATGATGTACAAAGGACTTCAGAGATGGTCCCAGCCGGTCATTATTTTTTTTTTAATTTCTGAAAGCTTTAAACAGTTTTCAATCTGATCTAACATTTTACTAGAGAAAAGATTTTCAACAACATTTCCGGGGTGTTTCCAGGTGGCTTTTAAAGGGTGTGTGTGAATGAGTTGTTTTTTTTTCCTTTTTTTTTCATGATCGTGTGCTCGCTGCTTAGCGCCAATGATGATGACCCCCCCCCCCCCACTCCTACCCCCATGCCTCCACCCCACCCGATCTCTCGAATGCACACATGTACACAATAATGATAAAAACTCTAGTAGTAAAGGGACTATGGCGCTGAAACGCCGAGTTCTGCATTCAGTCTTGATTACACGCGTGTGTGTGGTGTGTGTGTGTGTGTGTGTGTGTGTGTGTGTGTGTGTGTGGTATGTGTGTACACGGTGTGGGTGTGCGAGGCGGGCGGGCGGGCGCGTGTGCATGTGTTATGCGTGAGTCGTTGTGAAAAAAAAATCTGTAGCAAATTCCCATCGTATCAAATCATAATAATAGCACGTACACTGGTTACACCATTTCCTTTGTCTTTTTCACCTTTCTGTTTTCTGTTTCACACTGGTTTCGTGTTTATCCTGGTTTCCCTAACAATGAGACATTCTGCAAGTTGATGCACAGTTTCCAACGGTCCAATCAACAATGTTTCCGGTCAAGATCTCGGACTACGAGACCCCGTGTGCTAGAAATAACGGTCGACGTCTAAATTTCGTTTTGCATGCATGTGGAGGAAAAGAGAATAAATATAAACACGTTCTCCGAGGTGGGACAACCAAAAACGCACAACAAAGACTTGCGTCTCAACACCTCTGGGGAAGGTTATATGAAGAAAATGCCGCCCGCCAACCCTCAGCTACCCTCCCCCCCCCCCCCCAACCCCCACGCCCCCCCCCCCCCCCCCCCCCAACGCCGCAAATGAAAGAAAACAAAATAAAAACCCTAACTGAATACACGACGCCTTGGTGGATTTTTATTGCCTGGACAAAACATTCAAAAGACTCGTTAGAATATTAAAAAGGGGGAAGGGGGAAGGGTAGGGGGGGAGGGGGGGAGAACGCCCATCAAACACACTTCGGTTTTAAAACGTCTGTGGAATATTGAATGGACAAAGCATTAACAACTTACGTCATAAGCCTCCGTTTTGATTATGAAATTATTAAAGCACCTAACAAAGAACTTGGAATTAAACGCCCTTGTAGACGCCGGGATACTAGATGAACAAAACACTGTCGAGAGACTTGGGTTATCAACACTTCAACAGAATATTAGATGAATAAAAACATCCAATAAAGACTGCGGCTGTAGTCACCAGCGCTCAATAAAGTAATAGATGAACTAAAACATTAATCGAAAATTTGGATCTTGTGAAATACTGGATGAGAGAAAAAAACAAGAAGAAAGAAGAAAGAAAAAAGCTAACAAAGACTTCACCCATTTCACCTGTGGAATATTAGGCAGCAAAAAGGCCCAACACAAAGCTGGGTAACCACCCTGCGGGAAAATAATATGAACAAAATTCTAAACAAAAACGCCGAGGTCAGTAAACACACACTGTGGAAAGTCAGATCAACAAATGCTCCCGAAAAGAAGATCGAGCCACATCCACGCCCTTGCAAACTATCACCTGAACAAAAATGCGCTTACAGTAACGTAGACCAAATACTGCGCTCCACAACACGCCTTGTTGCACTCGTCAGAATCAACAAAACGCACAACAACAACTTGAGTAGCCAGCACAGTTGTGGAAAGAAATTAAAAGGAACAAAACCAAAAACACAACAACAAACCTCGAGTCACAGGCTACCCTGGAATATTCTTATACACCCAACACCCACCTGTGGACGCTACTGGCCGTAGCTGGTAGTGGCCAGATGGACAAAAAAAATAAAAAAAAAGGAAAGAAATGAAAAAAAAAAAGGAAAAAAAAAAAATAAAACAATTCAATAAACGCTTTGCAGTGTATCAGCGTTGGAACAA
>JADBJO010022461.1:47500-51489 GCA_016801955.1 Conus betulinus | reverse complement strand
CTTTATTTCAATGTTGAGACTGGACTCATCGCAATGGTCAGAAAAGTGGTTGTATGTTACTTTAGAGGACATGTATGTACCTATGAAGGTTATAGTTATTGCAATGTTTTGATAATGTAAGGCCATTATAAATATTCATGGGGTAAGGATCGGATGGGATGGGCATCTTCAAGGTTGGAGCCAAAGGAAGCGCGGTTAGGTTTCGGGAACTTAGAGTTAGACAGTTCAGGCCAAAAATCTCAAAACAGTCAAAGACGAGAGGACTTACCACCTATTTTATTTCAGGGTTCTGACGGTATTCTGATAGCACCAGAACTATAAGTGTAACGCGCATTTTTTTTCATTTCTGTATTTCTGGACAGTGCATCTAAGTACTAGTACCTTGCTTTTGCTATGTGTTATATGTGAGCACATTTGACCATGCTATGCACGTTATTATGAAAGAGAGGTGATTACTCCATGCTTATTGTACTTTTTGGGTTTTTCTATAGGCTTTATTAGAGCACTAAGATTTATGAAATCATTCATGAAGTAGAAGTTGAGTTCAAAAAAACGGGGGTGGGGCTGTTTATACTGTGTTGAAGGAAAGACGCTAACTTAATTGATGACTATCGGGATGTTCTTGGTTCATAAATGAGCTATTATTAATATTGTTGTTTATGAATTATGGAGCAAACAGTCAAGAAAGATGCAGTCCTCTGTGCAGCGTACATGGATGGTGTAGATTGATGGACTGATGGTTTTGTGCAGGATATTGAGAATTTCTAGCTTAAGTATTGAGATAGTTCGTGGTGGAAATATAGGCAATTCGGAAAGTTGAGACGCAGACGGGTGCAGGTTAATTTCGAGTGTGCTTAGGTTGCATTGAGTAAATTGGCTTATAAAGTATGGCTGCAAATGCAAGTTGGCATTTAGAATGCTTGCCATGAAGTAAAGATCTATTTAAAAAAAGTTATGCGCATCACATCAATGGAAAGTGCTACAGGGTGTATGACTGGATAATATGAGAATGAAGAAAGAGGTGTGTGTTGATGTTGCTGTCGAAATAATGAGGAAATCAGTTTGGAAATATATTATGTTATATTATAACTAATTAAATACTAAGCAAATGGAGCAGACAGTACAGTGAGTAGTTGACAGATCATTAGTAGTGTTTTTAGAATTTGTTTAACTGTACAGTTTGAGACAGGAGTCATTAAAATGATGGCCTGTTTAGTGCAATATTGTCGCTTGTATAGACTATTGTGATAGATGATTTGCATTGCTATTTGACTGGAGCGATAAGCCATAACTATCTCTCTCGACCCCTCTCTCTAGTATTTTTGCTTTCGTGATGAACATGATGCCATACTGGGCTGTATGTATCCATCCGTCTCCCTTATTTGCAGGTTCAAGTTACTGGCTTGTTGCCCATATAGGCTGTTTGCTTTTAGTTTGACTGAAATTTGCGTATTTCTTGACGCTGTTGAATGTTTTTTTTTTTCGTTTCTGAGTTGCCAAGTGTGTTGCGTTTGATTATGGTCACATTCGATTCCTTTGCCTGTTTGTAATTTGGGGATGCAGTCTCATGTTATCACATGTTTGCTTAACTGTAGAAGGGAAGGGATGAGCAGTTATGACAGAGCACAATGAGATGGAATAATTGTGTTAGGGACATGAATCCCACATAATTGGAAGTTGCTGTTCTGACTTCGGGCAGCACAGGGTTTGAACCATGTCTTGGAGGTAGGTTTACCCTGGTTTCAGGGTGGTCGTGTAGTCAATCGGGTTAGTTCTTGTTTGGACAGGTTATCATTGTTGATAACCTCTGCGCAAATCCAATGCAAGAGACTGGAAGAGCTATAATGGCTGAACCTATGGTTCGAATACCATAGTATAGCGCATTCCTGATTATGTGTCTCCTGGATGATATGCTCGGCTTGCAGTTAGAATGAGGGATACTTCATCCCTGAGATCAACGTGTTTCATATTTTTTTTGCAAAATGATGTTTTCATGTTACGTTGAAGAACTTAAGCAATGACTTGGATGTATGCGAACTATGCCATGGTGTAAGATGCATTGTAATTTTTACGTTCATTTGCAAACTTTTTTTTTTAGGCCACAGGTGCTAGAGCCCTTTTTTGTTTTAATACTCTTTTTTTTTTTTTTTTAGCTTTTGTGGTACCTTTTCATTGTTGTAACCTTCTTTTGAGCCCTTTTTGTTTTGTTTTTTTTGTTCTTAGCCTTGTTTGTTGTTCCATTTCTTTCTTGTGGGGCATTGTCACCAGCCCCTTTTTAATGTACAAAAAACTGAAAGACAAAATTAAAAGAAAGAAAATCTTCACTGGGCCTGACTCATTTGTCTTTTTGTATGAACCCTAGTTCAACTTTCCTCCGAACCCAATCTCCTCTTGTGCGTTTCTTTACAGTAGGAACAAGGAGGTTACATCATATTTTGAATAATATGTCATTCGTTCTTGGCATTTCTTTCTTTTAAAAGATTTATTTTTAGGCAGTTTGGTATTTTAGGAGCTAATATGTATCCATCATGCACATTAAAACACAGTAACTTGAGTAAGTTATGCAATGTGGAGAGAGGTGTGTGCATGTGTGTATTTGTGTCCTCTTCCCCATCCTTCCTTATTCTCTTCGCGCACCTAGAGAGTCGTAGCGAGTCCGGCGAGGGGGTGACAGCTCTGGTAATGGCCCCTTGCGGTTGGCTGGGTTAGAAAGCCACACGAACTGAATTGAAACTGCAGCCCTGTTGGGCGTGAAACTCTAGAAAATAACTCGGGAAGTAGCGGGTAAAACAAGTAGCGGTGTGTGTGTTCGTTCGGAGGTAGTATGGTTGTGTATGGGGGGCAGGGCAAAACGGGGGGGGGGAGGATTTGGGGGGGGGGGGGGGTGGGGGGGGGGGGGGGGTTTGGGGGGGGGGTCGTGTTGTGGGGTTTTGGGGGTTTGGTGTTGGGGGGTGTGGGGGAGAGGCCTGTTGTGGCTGGGGAGGGGGCCGGCTGCTTCAGAGCAAGTGATGAGAGGAGAGCAGAGCAGATATGAAGAGAAGACCACTGGAGGGAAGCCTGTTGATTTGTGCCACATAATGACCCACCGACTGGAACCGTCGTGACGTGTGCGCGTCCCCCCGTATGACGTCAGGGGAGGAAGGATGACGCTTCAAAATGTTTTTTTTCGGTTTTGTCAGGTTGTCAGAGATGGCCTCGCATGGACCAGTCTTCCGCTCATCGTGATCTCTCTCTCTCTCTCTCTCTTCTCGAATCTCTCTCTTACATCCTAAACTCTCGTTTCCTCCCTGTTAGGGCAGTTTATTATCATTTGTATAACGTGTCTCCGCTTGAAAAGCTTCTACCCAAGTTCCCCCCCACACCACCCCCAACCAACCCACCCCCCAACCCCCCCCCCCCCCACCCACCCCCCCCCCTCATTCCCTCCTCAAGGTTTTCCGGAGTTCCTTCATCTTCTTCTTGATTCTCTGTCTGTATGTATGTATCTCTGTCTGTCTGTCTCTGTGCCTCTCATCTGTATGTGCGCGCTGTGTCGTGTGTGTGTGTGTGTGGGTGTGGGTGTGTGGGCGTGTGTGTGTGTGTGTAGTGAGAGAGAGGAGAGAGAGAGAGGAGAGAGAGAGTGAAAGAGGAGAGAAAGAGGACCAGAGAGAGAGAATTTAAAAGTCCTATCGAATCTAGGTGAAATTAGCACAAAAAAAGGAGAGAAAAAAAAGACACCACCCCATCAACCAATAAGTGTTTATTTTACAGAAATTTTAAAAACAGAGTTTCGCCGTGAAAAATATATTAAAATGTTACCTGATGTTATATACCCACTGATTCGGTTTCGCTGTGGCAATCATAAACTCATGATAGAAATTGGCAGACGATTTGGAATACCTCACGATGAACGATTCTGTCGGGACTGCGACCAGAATGACCTTGGTGATGAATTTCATTTTGTAATGAAATGTAACAAATATAACGACATTAGAAATCAGTTTTATACC
>JADBJO010022461.1:17500-40000 GCA_016801955.1 Conus betulinus | reverse complement strand
AGGTCCAGGGAGAGAGCAGATGTGTCCAAAGCACCCTGACCAGCGAGTTGTGTTTCACTGCACCATGTGTCAGGCTGACCTCTGTCTGCATTGCAAGCTGACCAAGCATGAAGGTCACCCCACGCAGGACCTGGCCGACGTCCGATCCAGGGTCAAGGACAAACTGAAGGACAGACTGGGATCACTGACCCTCGCTATGCAACAGATTGATCACATGGTTGGCGTCCTTGAAGATCGATGCAGCAAACTCCAGCAGCAGAGGGAGGGAGAGACGGAAGAAGCTTGTCATGCCCGTGCCGCCATGTTGCATGAGTGGGTGAACCAGTCGTTGGAGGGCGCCCTGCAGACTCTTCATGAATCAGTGAGGCAGTCGTCCAAACCTTGGAAGGATCATGTGGAGCAGCTGTGCAGCCAGAAACTGGCGATGCAAGCCAAGCAAGACCACATCCTGCGGGTCTTGAGAAGTGGACGGGAGGCGGACATTGTGTCCCTTGAAGCGCAGTTGTCTTCAAGCTCAGTAGATGATGTGGACGTGAAGGAACTGATGAACGACTTGGCCCCAGACGGTAGCTGCTTACAAGTGGAGCACAACCCTGATGCAGTGAGCCAGCCACAGTTACGTTCCTTTATTGGTGTTCTGGAATCGGCAGAGCAGACGTCAGGTCCTGAGGAGACCAGCATTCCCAAGTCACCCCAGTCTGTCCGTGGAGAAATGTCAAACAGGCCATCAGCCAAGGGGACAGACATCAAAGATGCAACACATACAGTACCATCAGCCAGCAGGGATGTGGGCGTGGTGAGGAAGAAGCCACACGAGAGCTCATCTATTCCAAAAATCCACATTCCTCTGTCAGTAACATGTGTCCCATCAGTCATGGCCGACTGTGGGTGTTGTACACTCACACAGATTATGGCCACTTTCCCTGTGAGCTGAAGTTGTTTGATGCAGAAGGTCGGGTGCTGACCAGAGTGGATTACCCACATTCTTGCGCGGGCCCTCCTGTCCATTACTGATGATGTGGTACTGGCCTGGTACTATGGAGATACATCTGTCAAGGTGATCTTTGCTGATGGCAGTCTGACAACTTATGACATGGGCAAAAGATCGAGAGGTTCATCTCAGGTGCTAAGAATGACGTTCATTATGTGAAAGAAATTGGGAAGAGATTTCTACATGGTGTTAGATTTACATGTAATGATTGGACCCACAGTGGTGAATCAGCTGTGGCCAAGTCTCTTCCTCAGTCCGCTGTCACACCAACCCTCAGTAAACAGCTGACCCACTCCGTCTTGGAGGTGTTTAAGACACCAGAAGGCGTGATCCCAGAGCATGTGTCTGCTGGAGGATCTTACTCCACTTCCACTTGGTCCAGCAATGTGGCGTCTACAGTACAACCGAATCACAGTGTGGTGAACTCATCTGCTTGTACCGGACAATGAAACAGGTAACTGACACTCGTTTCTGTCTTATTGACGGACAAGAGATGCTGCTGGTCACAGTTGAAGAAGAATCCATGGTACACGTGGTCGGCCTGACTGACAGAGGCTACCTGGAATGCTACTTAGACACAGGGCCCCTGACACTGAACAGACCCCGTTGTCTGGCCACCAACTTTGACCAGCATGTCTGGATCGGATGCCAGGGAGGGAAGGTGGTAATGGTGGACCTGTAACTGTGACTTCCAACTGGCTGGAAGGGAATGGATGATAAGCCTGCTCCCTGAAAGTGACTGGATGTAATGATGATTAATCTATGACCTTTAAAGATGTTAAGTGCAACAGTGGTTCTTCTGTGGCCATAATGATCGAAGGGACCTTGAAGGGAGTGACATTAATGGTGACTATCATTAACCTTGAAGGAAATGAAATGGGGGTTAATATGCGACCTTGAAGGAATGACAGTGATGGGGCTGACCCTTTGACCTTGGAGGGAATGACAGTAATGAGGGTTAACCTGTGACTTTGAAGGGAATGACAGTAATGGGGTTTAACCTGTGACCTTGAAGGGAGTGACAGTGATAGGGCTAACCTTTGACCTTGAAGGGAATGACAGTAATGAGGGTTGACCTGTGACCTTGAAGGGAATGACAGTGTGAGTGATGGGGGTTTCCTGTGACCTTGAAGTTAAAGTGATTGACCAGTGATTTCATTTTTGTTGAATTTTATTGTGTGTGTGTGTGTGTGTGTGTGTGTGTGTGTGTGTGTGTGTGTGTGTGTGAGCTTTGAGATAAAAAAGGGTAGGTGGGTAGGTATGTTGGAAACAGCCTTTTGTGATGGGGAGAGAGAGGTGGGTTGGGGTAGGGGCATGGTGGGAAAGAGTCTAGCTGGAGAAGAAGTTGGGAAGAGATACTTCATTGAAAGAATACTACATCCTCATTTTCCCCACATGATTTTTAATTTTCTGCATTTCAGAGTATTTTTCTATAGACCTCTAGGCCTCTTTCCATATTTCCAGTGTTCTGTGTGATGATATCACTTCAGCTCTTTTTTTTCCAGCTGATCTTGTTTACATAGAGATGAAGCCAGAAGGGCACTGATGCTGGTGAAAAACTGTTAACCTCCATGGTAAAGGCTGGTGAAAACTGTAAACCTCCATGGCAAATGCTGGTGAAAACTGTAAACCTCCATGGCAAATGCTGGTGAAAACTGTAAACCTCCATGGCAAATGCTGGTGAAAACTAAACCTCCATGGCAAAATGCAGGTGAAAACTATAAACCTCCCATGGCAAAATGCTACCAGTGAAAACTATAAACTCCATGGCAAAAGTGCTACCATGACACCACTATAAACCTCCATGCGCACACTGGAGACAACTATAAACCTCCATGGCAAAAGTAATAATGCACCATAAACTGGCTGCGCACACCAAAAATTAATGCACCAAGGCTTTGCTTAGGGAGTCGAGTAATTACAGACTGGCGGAATTTGATTGTTTTGATTCTCTTCCTTTTCTTTCGTATGGCCCTCGAGGAACAATCCAGGTGGTTCCAAGTGGATTGCTTAAAATCAAAGGATTTGGGACTACTTTAGGCTTCCAGCTGGCGCAAAGATAGGGTCATGAGTGTGTGCAAAGGCCTGAAATTTAATGTCAACTAAGGGGAAGGTCAGGCATTTGAAGATTGTGATTTCATCGATGAAAATCATCCACCACCCCCCCCCCCCACCCCAAAAGAAAACACACACACACACACACAGACACACACACACAGAGGAAATCATTGATGGTGAGTTGTTCTGTTGATCAGTCATCAGTTTCACATCAAATGCTGGCTCAAACATATGGTAGGCCTCAAAACGCTTACATGGATTATATAGTGTTTTAGTGCAAAATCCTAATTGTGGCATGAGACCTGTATATGAATTTAGACATTTTTCAAATTTCATTTGAAACTAGCATTCGACCCTCCCTGTCATCATTTTGGCACAGAAATTCCCAAATAATAAGCCTAGGAGTGATGAGGCCTTGTTTGTGTGTTTGTGTGTGTGTGTGTATGTGTGTGTGTGTGTGTGTGTGTGTGTGTGTGTGTGTGTGTGTGTGTGTGAAATTCTGTGCTTTGTTTTCCTTTCCACCATTACCCTCATTTACATACTTTTTTTTATGTATGTTTGTCATTGTACACCTCCATGAGGTGTACCAGAGATTTCTTGTATATTCCTTTCACTGTGAGTAAGTTTGGTTCCTGTGGTTGAAGATTTAAAACAACAAAACACAAGTGGAAAAATATTGCCTGTGTAATATACACTTTTTTTTTGTTTTGAAGAAATAGAAAAATATGGTCCTTGTTATCCTTTGAATAAATACAATAATGTATTCTGGAACCATACATTCATAGCATATAGTGATTTTTGTAGACACCTGAAAGCAAAAACACAATCGGATATACTGTCCGAGCCAGTCTTTCATAATGATAAATTTAAAATTGGTAATAATGTAATCAGATATAATTGGACTTGGAAAGGGGTTTACTGTGTTTCACATTTTTTGAAAAACGGTGGAAGTTTTCTAAGTTTAAACGGATTTTAATAGAAAAATATGATATGGGTGTATGCTTCTTGGCTTACTATGGCTGTGTAAGCTCTATTAGGAAATATATACAGCAAACTGGTCTTAATGTATCAATTAATCAAAATATAAAAAAGGAAAACCAAGAGATCTGAAAATAATATGCTCTATATCCAAGGGATCAAGACTGTACTATGACCTTTTCACATTTGACAGCAAACTTCCTAATTCATACCAGAAATGGACTGAAAAACTGGGAACAGAAATTTCTTGGGAAAAGGTTTACAACCAGTCATGAAATACAGGAAATAAAACTTAAATGGCTGCAGCTTCATATCGTACACAGGATTCTTGGAAGTAACATAGTTTTAAAGGAAATGGGGATAGTGGGGAATAGCAGTAGTGTGATTTCTGTAGAGAAACTAAGGACAATATAGAGCATATTTACTGGGAGTGTGATTACTCAAGACAGCTTTGGGAAAATTTGGAGAGACTGCTAAAATAAAAATGCTTTCCAGGTACAAACGTTACATTTGGTAAGAAAGTTATACTTTTTGGATATGATGAAATCATATCTACAGACTTGGTTTTAGATAAAATTTAATAATTCTTTTAGGAAAACGGTATATCTATAAATGCAAATTTGACCATTGTCTTCCTGATATAGTCTCTTTCCAAAGGTGCCTATTTTCACGTTATAAAATAAAAAATACAACGCAGATATAAATTGGAATGGACATGTTTTTAAAGCAAGATGGTTACCATATTTACCACTTATAGAAACGGCATGAGAAGAAAAAAAAAAAAGGGGGAAAAAGAAAAAAAAAAGAAAAAGTTGAAAGAAATATGAAAATGATATGATGTAAAGTGGTATTTCTCCTGTAAATGTTGCATTGATAAAACAATACTTTGGGTTGGATTCATCAATGATTACAGTGTTTAGAGTGCATTGACAAAGATGAACATACATGTATACAAATGTCTTTATTCTTGCTGATGTTGCTGTTTACATCTATATATTGATCGATAGCTGTTCGTTACATTAGATGTACATGTACTTGTATATCTGTTTTAAAGAAAAGATTTGAAAATATTTTTTATAGTCTTTTTTTCTTTATGTATATTGTTAAGAAAATAGTTCTGATTTCTAATTTTCTTATTTCAAACTTGTTGAGACCTAGGATCACGCAATGTCTGAGAAGTGGTTGTATGTTTAATTTAGAGGGACATGTATGTACTATGAAGTTTATAGTTAATTGCAACTGTTTGATATGTAAGGCCCTTATAAATATTCATGAGGTGTAAGGATCTGATGGGATGGGCATCTCAAGGTTTGGCGCCAAGGAAGCGTCGGTTAAGGTTTGGGAACTTAGTGAGTTAGACAGTCAGGCCCCAAATCTCAAACAGTCAAAGAGAGAGGACTACACCTTATTTTCTGTTCAGTGTTCTGACGGTATTCTGATAGCACCAGAACTATAAGTGTAGGCATTTTTTTTTCATTTCTGTATTCTGGCAGTGCATCTAAGTACTATGTACCTTGTATTTTTTGCTATGTGTATATGTGAGACATTTGACCATGCTGCACTGTTATTATGAAATGAGAGTTGATTACTCCATGCTTTGTACTTTTGGGTTTTCTATAGGCTTTTATTGAGCACTAAGATTTGAAATCATTTTAGAAGTCGAGTTCATGTTTGGCTGTTTATATGTTGGAAGGAAAGACTTACTTAATTGATGACTGGATTTCTTGTCAATAAATGAGCTATTTTAATATTTTGTTTATAATTTGGAGCAAACAGATAAAGATGCAGTCTCTGTGCAGTACATGGATGTGTAGATTAAGGACTGATGGGTTTGTGCAGGAGATAGAATTTCAGTTAAGTATTGAGATAGTCGTGGTGGAAATATAGCAATTCGGAAGTTGAGACGCAGACGTGCAGGTTATTTCGTGCTTTGTTGCATTGAGTCAATTGGCTTATAAAAGTATGGCTGCAAATGCAAGTTGGCATTTAGAATGCCTTGCCATAAGTAAAGATCTATTTTAAAAAAAAGTTATGTGCATCACCTCAATGGAAAGTGCTACAGGTGTATGACTGGATAATATGAGAATGAAGAAAAGAGGTGTGTTTGATGTTCTGTCGAAATAATGAGGAAATCAGTTTGGAAATATATTATGTTTATTATAACTAATTAAATAATAAGCAAATGAGCAGACAGTACAGTGATGTAGTTGACAGATCATTAGTAGTGTTTTTAGAATTTGTTTAACTGTACAGTTGAGACAGGAGTCATTAAATGATGGCCTGTTAGGCAATATTGTCGCTGTATAGACTATTGTGATAGATGATTTTGCATTGCTATTTGACTGGAGCGATAAGCCATAACTATCTCTCTCCCCCTCTCTCTAGTATTTTTCTTTCGTGATGAACATGATGCCATACTGGCTGTATGTATCCATCCGTCTCCCTTATTTGCAGGTTCAAGGTTACTGGCTTGTTGCCCATATAGGCTGTTTGCTTTTAGTTTTGACTGAAATTTGCGTATTTCTTTGACGCTGTTGAATGTTTTTTTCGTTTCATGAGTCCAAGTGTTGCGTTTGATTATGTTCACATTCGATTCCTTTGCCTGTTTGTAATTTGGGGATGCAGTCTGTTATCACATGTTGCTTAACTGTAGAAGGGAAGGGATGAGCAGTTATGACAGAGCACAATGAGATGGAATAATTGTGTTAGGGACATGAATCCCACATAATTGGAATTGCTGTTCTGACTTCGGGCAGCACAGGTTTGAACCATGTCTTGGAGGTTAGGTTTACCTGGTTTTCAGGGTGGTCGTTTAGTCAATCGGTTAGTTCTTGTTTGGACAGGTTATCATTGTTGATAACCTCTGCGCAAATCCAATGCAAGAGACTGGAAGAGCTATAATGGCTGAACCTATGGTTCTGAATACCATAGTATAGCGCATTCCTGATTATGTGTCTCCTGGATGATATGCTCTGGCTTGCAGTTAGAATGAGGGATACTTCATCCCTGAGATCAACGTGTTTCATATTTTTGCAAAATGATGTTTTCATGTTACGTTGAAGAACTTAAGCAATGACTTGGATGTATGCGAACTATGCCATGGTGTAAGATGCATTGTATTTTACGTTCATTTGCAAACTTTTTTTTAGGCCACAGGTGCTAGAGCCCTTTTTTTTGTTAATTACTCTTTTTTTTTTTTTTTTTTAGCTTTTTGTTTTACCTTTTCATTTTGTAACCTTCTTTTGAGCCCTTTTTGTTTTAGTTTTTTTTGTTCTTAGCCTTGTTTTGTTCCATTTCTTTCTTGTTGGGCATTGTCACCAGCCCCTTTAATGTACAAAAAACTGAAGACAAAATTAAAAGAAAGAAAATCTTCACTGGGCCTGACTCATTTGTCTTTTTGTATGAACCTAGTTCAACTTTCTCCCGAACCCAATCTCCTCTTGTGTGTTTCTTTACAGTAGGAACAAGGGGAGGTTTACATCATATTTTGAATAATATGTCATTCTTTCTTGGCATTTCTTTCTTTTAAAAGATTTATTTTTAGGCAGTTTGGTATTTTAGGAGCTAATATGTATCCATCATGCACATTAAAACACAGTAACTTGAGTAAGTTATGCAATGTGGAGAGAGGTGTGTGCATGTGTGTATTGTCCTCTTCCCCCCATCCTCCTTATTCTCTTCGCGCACCTAGATGAGTCCGGCGAGGTGACAGCTCTGGTATGGCCCCTTGCGGTTGGGCTGGGTTAGAAGCCACACGAACTGAATTGAACTGCAGCCCTGTTGGTGAAACTAGAACTCGGAAGTAGCGGTGTGTGTGTGTGTTGGGGGGGGGGGGGGGGGGGGGGGGGGGGGGGGGGTGTGGAGAGAGAGAGAGAGCAGTATGAAGAGAAGACCCACTGGAGGGAAGCCTGATTTGTGCCAGAGAATGACCCACTTGGACTGTCGTGACGTGTGCGCGCCCTTATGACGTCAGGGAGGAAGATGACGCTCAAAATGTTTCTCGTTGTCCGGTTGTCAGATGGCTCGCATGGCTTCTTTCCGTCACGTGATCTCTCTCTCTCTCTCCAATCTCTCTCTCTCTCTCTACTCTCTTACATCCTAACTCTCGTTCCTCCCCTGTAGGGCAATATTATTATTTGTCCCTTTGTCTCCGCTTCCCCTTTCTACCCCTTCCCCCCCCCCCCCCCCCCCCCCCCCCCCCTCCTCCTCCCTTCCCTCCAGGTTTTTTTCGGATGTTCCTTCTTCTTCTTCTTGATCTCTCTGTCTGTCTGTATGTCTATCTGTCTGTCTGTCTCTGTGCCTCTCTCTGTATGTGCGCGCGTGTGTGTGTGTGTGTGTGTGTGTGTGTGTGTGTGTGTGTGTGTGTGTGTGTGAGAGAGAGAGAGAGAGAGAGAGAGAGAGAGAGAGAGAGAGAGAGAGAGAGAGAGAGAGAGAAATTTAACGTCTATCGACTCTAGGTGATATTAGACACAAAAAAAGAGAGAAAAAAAAAGACACACACCACCACCACACCCATCAACCCCCAAACAAACAAACCAAACCCTAATGATAAAACTAGGTGTGTGTGTGTGTGTGTGTGTGGTGTGTGTGTGTGTGTGTGTGTGTGTGTGTGTGTAATTCACTAGAAGACATTAACAAACGTGCATGGAATGATGCTTTAGAATCTAGTAATAAGTGTTTATTTTACAGAAATTTTAAAACAGAGTTCGCCCGTGAAAAATATATTAAACTGTTACCTGATGTTTTATATATACCCACTGATTCGGTTTCACTGTGGCAATCGTAAACTCATGATAGAAATTGGCAGACAATTTGGAATACCTTCACGATGAACGATTCTGTCGGGACTGCGACCAGAATGACCTTGGTGATGAATTTCATTTTGTAATGAAATGTAACAATATAACGACATAAGAAATCAGTTCATACCTAGAAAATCTACGTATACAAAGTCCGTATTTAACTACTGTCGTTTGCTTTGTGGTAGTAAGAAAGTGTTGCTAAACTTGGCATTTGTTTCATTTCTATTTGTTTGATTTGTTTCAAGTCCTCCATGCCCCAAAGGGGGGTCGCAGGATTAAAATCTGTGTGTGGTGTGTGTGTGTGTGTGCGTGTGCGAGTGTGTGTGTGTGTGCGAGCGTGCAGTTGTCACACGGGCAACGTGCGTTCTTCTTCTGTCACTTGATCTGAATCTCTCCCATGCTACCTTCCCCCTTCCCACCCCCCCCACCCCCACTCCCATCACCCCCTTATCCCAGTTTTCTTCCCCGCCAGTTTCTCCTCCTCTTTCCCCCTCAGTCAGTTTTCATTGAGAATATCATTTGTTCTCAGCCTTCTTCATTTCTTTCTTCTTCTTCTTCTTCTTCTGACTTCTCTTCTTCCTCTCCTTCCTCCTCCTCCCTTCTTGGTTCTTCTTGTTTCTTGTCTTGTTCTTGTTCTTTCTTCTTCCCCTCTTCCTCTTCTTCTCCTCCTCAAACTTCTCCTTCTCCTCCTCCTCCCCTTCCTCCTCCTCCTCCTCCTCTCCTTCCTCCTCCTCCTCCTTCTTCTCCTTCTTCCTCTTCTTTTCCTCCTCCTCCTCCATCTCCTCCTCCTCCTCCCCCCTCCGCCTCCTCCTCCTTCTTGCTCTTCTTGTGTTCTTGTTCTTGTTCTTCTTCTTCTCTTGTTCTTCTTCTTCTGTTCTTCTTGTTCTTGTTCTTGTTCTTCTTCTTGTTCTTCTTCTTGCTTTCTTCTTGTTCTTGTTCTTCTTGTTCTTCTTCTTCTTCTTGTTCTTGTTCTTCTTCTTCTTCTTGTTCTTGTTCTTCTTGTTCTTCTTGTTTCTTCTTCTTGCTCTTCTTGTTTCTTGTTCTTGTCTCTCCACCCCCCCCTCCCCTTTCATACCTACCGTCCCCGTCCCGTCCTCGCAGACACCTATGCGGATGCAATAAATTAACTGGGGCTCTCTCAGGACTGCCTGTAGACAAGAGCAGAGGAAGACAAAGGGGACAGAGAAAGCCTAGCCTAAGAAACTCTTGGTAACTCCTTGATCTCAAGTCATTCCCTGTTCATTCCCAGGAAAAGTGAGTTGGAACTCTGTTTTACATTTTTGAATCTATGTATTGATTTTATGTATGCTGTGTGTGTTTAGCATTGTAACTTTGTACAAATGCTTAGCAACATTTATCAAACTGATGAATGATTATTCTGTGTAGTAGTAGTTTGCTTGCCATCATATGGCAAAAGCTCTCTCCCAGTGGTTTTGATTCTTTGTTAACAATCTGACCACTGCTCTTTGTGTTCACACCCTGACTTTTGTCAGTATGCAACCCTGTCTGTTAAGATAATAATTCAATGATTAATTTTGATCAGGAAAACAGTATGCCTGTGCTAGGTAAAAACTGCTACTCTGATTTATAAAATACTGGTGATTATTGGAATGATTTGTAGTGTATGACTTTAAGTCTACACCACATGTGTACTTGGACTAAGCATAGCCCAAGTCAGTGTGATTTAATTCATATGAAAACATGGAAGAGTTGTTTAACTAAAACTGTAACATTGTATTACTGTCTCCTACCCTTTTGTAAGCTTAACTTAGCCTTTAAACAAAAGTGGAGGTTAATAGTTATAGCAGAAACTCTACCATAGAGAAAAAACTTTGCTGGCTGAGTCTCACACACCCTCCTCTCTGAAAGAAAGAGGAAAAGGGTAAATGTGTGCACTCAAGCCAGCATCAGATCATTTCTATTCTCATCTACAGATCAAGTTCTCTTTATCGCAGAACTGGGATCCTGGTCACGCTACATTGCGCGTTGAACCAGAAGCTGCGACTGAACCAGAAGCTGGGACTTCGCCAAAAACCGGGGCGACACCAGACAACAAAATCTACACCAGTGGGGCAGTCACCAGCCACAGGAGAGAACAACTGTCTTCTCCGAAGCAAAGCTAAGTTTGCTTACCACCTGGACTCAAACCCATCAGACCCTTACCCTCACTTTATGATGAAACAGTGAGAACCTGTCTATGAGTACCCATGTCTACAATCTGGCAAGCAAGCACGTGGTATGTGGAGGGTGGATGTATAATAACCATATACATTCAGTGTAACTTAGACAGAACCCCTGTATGCCAACTTAAGCTTGCTGCACAGAGTGCAAGCGAGTAAAGTAGGAGTGAGGAAGGGCCCCCATCATTGTGGTAGTCCAATGAGAACTGAAACACAGCCTATGGAAGTGTCACGCCATTTCTTATCTATGTATAAGTAATAAAAGTTGATGTGTGAAAGTGCACTTAACTTGTGTCAGTTCCCTGTTGTGTTCAATCGAATGTTGAATGTTTGAACTTCTCTCTCTCTTCAATTCTGTATCTCGGAGCTATACGTACTTTTAATTAAGAGTACAAGCCTAAGGAAAATTTATCTCAGAGCCATTCTTCCGTATATTTTATCAATCCCCCGGAACAAATAAAAAATTTCTTTGATGACTAGTACCGGAAAGTTGCTCCTTCCACCACTAGTAAGAGAGAGGGTGTGTAGGTGAAATGTAAGATAATTCTCATCGAGAAATTATTCCAAGTCCTTCCCCTAGTCCTCCCCCCCCCCCCCCCTCCCCCCCCCCGCCCCCCCCCCCCTGAAACGACTGTTGAAACTGAGCACAACTTTGACGTCGGCATTTGTCACAAGTTCACAAGTTGTTTATTTTGTCCATGAAGCAAAATTATTTTGGTGGTGACACATTACAATATCACATCATAAAACACAGTGGGAAAATGCAATAGAATAAAATCAAACGAATAAAGCTTAAAATTAAACATCAACACTCACCACTTATTCAAGCCTACTTAATCTACACTTCACAATCCGTCTTCTATCAACACGCACACGGTCCAGCAGTTTCAATGGAAGTGCAGCTGGAAACCACCGTTGGAGACAATATGGCAGGCCTTGAAGAGAACTTACCAAGACAACGGACAATTTCCATGTTACTCTCAAGGATGACATAGAAGTGAACTAGAAAGACACAGAGACTACCGCGATCAAAATCATGGGAGCCTTGCATGATTATAGTGCTGTAATCATTGTATGAAACGAAACATGGTGCTGACTGCATTGAGAATATAATCACATCATCCGGTATTCAGTACTATGTATCACTTTCCGCCATTAGGACTCCTTTTCGCGACGATACATTTTGAAATGTAGGCTTTTTTTTTTTTTTTCGATTTTCCACATTGTTACATAACCTCTACCCCCTTCTTTCCTGAACGGGCTTTAAAGGCTTGACACAATCAAAATTCATTCACTATTTTTTAAAAAATCATTTATTCTTCTCTCTCTCTCTCTCTCTCTCTCTACTACAATTCTACTTTGTCTCCTTGCAGCCTGTTGCTATTCTCATTTATCTTCTATTCCTTCTCTTCTCCTTTACTACTGCGGTTGGGTTCCCCCCTCCCCCCACCCACTCACCCCTAATCCTCCAAACCTCCTCGCCTTCTGTTCTCCTTTTCCCGTTTTTCTTTTACCATTCGGTTTCTTTTCGCCCATTTTCCTATGCATTGTCTCTCAATCATACATTTGTCCATTCTCTCTTTCTCTCACTGACTTAATTTTTCTAATCCACCTTTATTCATGTGTGTGTGTGTGTGTGTGTGTGTGTGTGCGCGCGCGCGTGCGTGCGTGCGTGCGTGTGTGTGTGTGTGTGTGTGTGTGTGTGTGTGTGTGTCTGTACCTGTGTGTGCGCGTGCAATTTTGGAATCGACATGTCTGTAAAAGGATATATACATCTGACAGGTTGCATGTTTTGTTGAAGCAACGTACGTGTCTATGTCAGCACAGAGGTGGTAGTCTACCGCAGCGTTAGCTTGATGATACAGGAGAGTGGTATGGTGCACAGAACGAAAATGATAGGACGTAGTACTGAACCCCAACGAACGCCAAAGCGTGGTGGAGTTTAAGAAGCGGTCAAACAATCAACAGCGGCACGTAGTGTGTCAAACAACCCCAGTGTGCCTGAAACCACAGCAGATTCTCTGAATGTTCTGTCACACATATTCCACGCCCCAGCTCCCCCCCCCCCCCCCCCCCCCCCCCCTTCTCCACTTCTGACCCAGGCCCTCTCCACCGTTTTTTTTTTCCTCCTCCTTTTCATTTTTGATCCCCATTATCTCCCTTACATCAAAATGAAAACTTAAAGATAACGCGCTAGACGGATGATTTCCTATTTCCCGACGATTTAGCTTCTTGCTTCAGCCTTTCCATATTCAGCTGCCGAAAACCTTATGGGATAACGTTATCCATGTGGCTTTACCATACCTTTAACAAAGACAAGATCAATTATTGTTCTTCTCGAAACCGAAACTTGCCACAATCCCGGGAATTCCATTCTAAATATAGAACGAGCAGTCGAAAAAGACGCCATTTTTCACAATGTGAACTTTGCGCTCCAGCAGGCTGTCTGGGACAAGAACTCTTGTCACTGTGCGGTTCGGAGGGCGCTTGCTGGGATTGCATGTTAGGATTATTAATATAAGTAAAACATTTCTGCGATCGTGCACTGTATCAGTGAGTTCCACTGGAGAAGAACCACACGTGAGAACGACAGAAAAGAAAGAGAACCGTCGTCAAAACAACGCCCCTGATCCCGATCCTGATCCAAAAGAAAATCGTAGAAGGCGGTTATTCAGTCCACACCACACGAAATCAAAAATGGCGACAGGCGAAAGCAAGAAAGTGTCCGAATCGGAGGTGGACGAGAGTGGCGATGTCAGCAGGCAGTGCCCCGATCTGTTTGGAGAAGTATTGCCGTCCCAAGCTGTTGCCGTGTTTCCACTCGTTCTGTCAGAGCTGTCTGGAAGGCCTGGTTGGGTTCTCTCTCTCCTTCTCCTGCCCGTCCTGCCGCACCCCTGTAGTCCTGCCTTCAGGAGGAGTTAGGGCACTGCAGGTCAGTTCACTACAATGACTTTCTGAGTAAACTCTCTCTCTCTCCTCTCTCCCGGAATTATTCGAACTGTACACCAGTCTGAAATCAGATGCAGATTCAACATAGTTTTTGCATGGGCTCCCAGTAATGTGGGCAACTGAGGCAACAAAGTGGTTGATGAATTTGCCAATAGTGCTACAAAGAAAAAAGTTGAGCAGATTGTCCATCCCTCACACTGACCTGAAACCCCAAACCCAGGCTTATAAATATCAAAGACGTCTTGCAAGAGGAATCCGTCCAAAACATGAAACTTTTTAGCATGTGCCCAAGGCGGCTGTATAGAAATAGTTTAATGTCATTTGCATACAGGCCACTCCATTTACAGTTAAATTACACCTATTCTTATCTTTTAAAAGGTGAAGAAGCTCTGTGGTGCATTCCATGTCATGTACCACTCACTGTCAAACATATTCTTTTAGAATGTTGGGGCTTGCATGATGCGAGATATAAACACTTTACAGTAGACTCCAAGTCCAAGAAAACCTTGTTCAGAGATGTCCCACATGATGTGATCTTTGAATTTCTGAAAGAGATTGATATTTTTTCTTCTGGTCTAAGATTTTATGGAGGAAAATTCTTTAACAAAGTTTTGGGTGTGTTTTTAGGTGTGTTTTTTAAAGGGTGGTGTAAATCACTGAATGAGTGGTTTTTTTTTAATTTTTTATTTTTCTAAATAATGACTGTGTGTGAGTTGACTTAAACGCAGTGACAGCCTTGAGATGGCCCTTTGCTGACAGCTGGGCTATAAGCCACTTTACCATACCTCTTCTCTTGTGTGCTCTGTGTGTGTCTGTGTTTGTGTGTGTATGTGTAAAGAAGGAGAGGGGCAAAGGATCGTGGGTTACGTGGTGATTAAGCGAGGTGTGTATAGTGTGGATGTGCACGTTAATTACTACTGTAAGTGTGTATATTTGAGTTCGGAGGTAGAAGGGGAGGAGTGGGGAGAGTGAGGGTGGATGGTGGGGGAGCTGCTGGGTTGATGGTAGTGAGCGCGATGGGTTTCTTGAAGCTCATGGGCTGGAGTAAGCTGACATTAGTGACAGGCGTGTTTGTGTGTACTTGTAACCCTGCAATGACCATGACTCTGTGTGTGCGCGTGTGCGTGTGTGTGTGTGTGCGCACACACACACACACACACACACACACACACACACACACACACACACACACACACACACACTCACTCACTCACTCACTCACAAAAAAGAAGCAGGTGAAAAACAACTGCATGTGAGTGTGAGTGTGTGTGTGTGTGTGTGTGTGGTGTGTGTGGTGTGTGTGTGCGTGCGCAAACAAATGAAAAACAACATCTTTTTTAATGAGGGAAGAAAAAAGAACCATACAGGGGTTTTTTGTTTATTTAAACAACACAGAGAGAGCGGCGAGGAGAGAGAGAGAGAGAGAGAGAGAGGGGGGGGGTGGGGGGGGGGGGGGGGAGGTAGGGAGGAGAAGATATAGGTTTTACTTTATTTCTGCGTAGAGGTGAGTGGCCTGGGTGCGGTGTAAAGACCTGTGACATTAATAAAAAAAAAAAAAAAAAAAAAAAAAAAATTCTCAGAGTAAAACTAAATGCTGTTAAAAGAAAGGCTATTAATGTTACCAATATATCATTAGTAGAAAGACTCAAAATGGTGTGTGTGTGGTGTGTGTGTGTGTGTGTGTGGTGTGTTCACACAGAACATAAATGCTTACCACATACACATGTTATTATGTATTCTAAGAAAAGGGAGACCAGCCTCTATATCCTCCCTTCTACACATTTATACAAAAAGTTGTTTTGCCCTTTCGATGCTGAACAGCCCATAATTATTAGTAGCAGAGCATTTTCTATTTGTTTTAATGGGAAAGCTGCTTTCACAGTGACTTTCTGTCAATACTTACACTAAAAATGCGATGATTATTCATTCACTTTCTTTTTTTGGCCGCCTCATACAAATGCTGATATTGTTGATTAAGTTTACCAAAACGGCAAGTTTAGAACTTTTCAAGCATTTCTTTTCATGCTCGCCATGTTTTTGTTTGTTAGGTTTTTTTTTTTCTTTTTTGTGAAGTTCTGATTCTGCGCTTGCCTGAGTCGGCCAACCCTTATCACTGCCATATTGTCAAAAATTAAATGTGTCCGTCTGAAACAAACCGGATTTGGTGTTGTCTGGTGTGTTTTGAGTGAGAATGTGCGTGCCACGCAGGTGAGAGTGTGTGGTTGTGTGTGTGTGTGTGTGTGTCAGTCATTTTTTTTTTTTTTCCAGGAACAAAAACGATTTGAAGAATGATGCTGACAAGCTGATACAAGATCTTGTGTATGAATGGCACACAACAAATATGGGACAAGTGATAAACAATTGCTTACAGTCTAGCCACCCAGAATAAACCTATGAGGGTAGTTACGACTGTAGGCAGTTCTTTAAAGCAATGCAAACACAAGACACNACTGGGAAAGAAAACAACAACAACAGCAAAAACAAAACAAACATACAAAGTGTTTGCTTGTGTGTGTGTGTGTGTGTGTGTGTATGTGGTTTGTGTGTGTTGTGTGTGTGTGTGTGTGTGTGGTGTGTGTGTGTGTGTGTGTGTGTGTGTGTGTGTTGCGTGTGTGCATGCGTGCGTGCGTACGTGCGTACGTGCGTGTGTGCGTGCGTGCGCGTTTGTGTGTGTGTGTGTGTGTGTGTGTGTGAGAGAGAGAGAGAGAGAGAGAGAGAGAGAGAGAGAGGGAAAAGGGGGGCGGAGGGGACGCAAAAGAGTGACACAAGAAGTGAGTTTCTGTACTATGCAACAAATGATTGAACGGTTTAAGGATGGAATATTTTGATCATAGGTTGAGATTTTTTCTCCAAAAGGGAATTAACGTCAACATCCAGCAACACATTTTCAGCGATTTTCTCCAGTAAAAACCACTTTGCCATACCGATCACAACGGAGCAAAAAGATCAGCTGTCTATTTTTCACCAGTTGCAGGACCCTCAGTCACGTTAACATGTCATGTCAGCAGTGCATGGAGATCTTTCAGCTGAAAGTCAAACCAGGAAGACGGAAAGTGAAAGAAAGCATGAGAACACACATCATGATACCCCCCCCCCCCCCCCCCCCTTCCCCCTCTTTTCTCTTTACTCTTAGCTTTCATCTGTTCAGATTAGATATGAACTTTTGTCAACAATATTGTTTTAAACCTCTCTCTCTCTCTCTAAACAAATCTAAACTCATCTGTTTAACCAAGCCTTTCTTGTATGCTTAACGACAGACTACCATCAAGCATCAGAAGCCCTGATAGTATGTTTCCCCTTTTCAATTTCTTTTCTTTTTCTTTTTTTAGAAGCGCAAGTTCACGTCAGTACAATGACTACTACACATGATTCAAAATAAGTTGGTTTTGATTCAGGTATGCTCCTGACAACGAGATGGAGAGATCCATTCATACAAGGGCCCATAGTCATTGACTGAAGTGGTCAGAGCGTTGGTCTGCAGAGCTGACGACAGTAAATTCGAACCACGTTGTAGGTTGGATGTCCCCCCCCCCCCCCCCTCCTCCCCATCTTAAAAACTCCTGTCTGTCTCACAGAAATGTTGTCGTTGTCGTACTCTGGCTAAAAGACTCCAGGGATCATCATCCGAACAGCCAAAGTACTTGAACACTATGATACAAATGCATCAGCTAGAGATGAGAACATTACGTGTGTGACCGTTTTTGATTACCCCCCCCCCCCCCCCCCCCCCCCCCCCCCACACACACACACACACACACACACGTGGGGGAGTCTCCCAGAAAATAAAAAGGGCATCTGATTCAGTTCAGGGATTATCAAATGCGGTTTGAAGAAGGGGAATGGGCTCCACCTTCCATCATGCCTCGGACAGCTCGACGACCCCACGGCTGTTAGGTTAAGGGCTTTCTCCAGTTTAAAATCTCTGTTATTCAGCACTAATGGTTGACCCTTTCATGGTGTCATGCATGCAGCCTCAGAGGGGATAATCCTGGCGAGGATGGGTCTCAGTGATCATATTATTACCCCACTCCACGCTTCTCTCTCTCTCTCTCTGTCTCTCTCTCACTCTCTATCTCTCTCTCTCTCTGTCCTCTCTCCTCTCCTCTCCCCCCTCTCCCCCCCCCCCACCCCCCCCCCCCCCCCCCCCCACCCCCCCCCCCCCCCCCCCCCCCCCCCCCCGCATTTGTCACAAGTTCACAGATTGTTTATTTTGTCCATGAAGCAAAATTATTTTGTGGTGACACATTGCAATATCACATCATAAAAAACACAGTGGAAAATACAATAGAATAAAATAAAAAAAAAAAAAAAAAAAGCTTAAAATTAAACATCAACACTCACCACTTATTCAAGCCTACTTAATCTACACTTCACAATCCGTCTTCTGTCAACACGCACACGGTCCAGCAGTTTCAATGGAAGTGCAGCTGGAAACCACCGTTGGAGACAATATGGCAGGCCTTGAAGAGAACTTACCAAGACAACGGACAATTTCCATGTTACTCTCAAGGATGACATAGAAGTGAACTAGAAACACACAGAGACTACGGCGATCAAAATCATGGGAGCCTTGCATGATTATAGTGCTGTAATCTTTGTATGAAACGAAACATGGTGCTGACTGCATTGAGAATACAATCACATCATCCGGTATTCAGTACTATGTATCACTTTCTGCCATTAGGACTCCTTTTCGCGACGATACATTTTGAAATGTAGGCCTATTGCTTTCTTTCGATTTTCCACATTGTTACATAAACCTCTACCCCCTTCTTTCCTGAACGGGCTTTAAAGGCTTGACACAATCAAAATTCATTCACTATTTAAAAAAAAAATCATTTATTCTCTCTCTCTCTCTCTCTCTCTCTCTCTCTCTCTCTCTCTCTCTCTCTCTCTCTCTTCTCTACTACAATTCTATTTTGTCTCCTTGCAGCCTGTTGCTATTCTCATTTATCTTCTATTCCTTCTCTTCTCCTTTACTGCAGTTGGGTTCCCCGCTCCCCACCCCACTCACCACTAATCCTCCAAACCTCCTCGCCTTCTATTCTCCTTTTCCCGTTTTCTTTTACCATTCGGTTCTTTCGCCGATTTTCCTATGCATTGTCTCTCAATCATACATTTGTCCATTCTCTCTTTCTCTCACTGACTTAATTTTTCTAATCCACCTTATTCATGTGTGTGTGTGTGTGTGTGCGTGTGCGTGTGCGCGTGCATGCGCGCATGCGTGCATGCGTGTGTGTGTGTGTGTGTGTGTGTGTGTGTGTGTGTGTGTGTACCTGTGTGTGCGCGTGCAATTTTTGTTTGTTGAAGCAACGTACGTGTCTATGTCAGCACAGAGGTGGTAGTCTACCACAGCGTTAGCTTGATAATACGGGGAGAGTGGTATGGTGCACAGAACGAAAATGATAGGACGTAGTACTGAACCCCAACGAACGCCAACGCGTGGTGGACTTTAAGAAGCGGTCAAACAATCAACAGCGGCACGTAGTGTGTCAACAACCCCAGTGTGCCTGAAACCACAGCAGATTCTCTGAATGTTCTGTCTCACATATTCCACGCCCAGCTCTCCCCCCCCCCTTCCCCCCTTCTCCACTTCTGACCCAGGCCATCTCCACCGTTTTTACCCCTCCTCCCTTTCACTTTTGATTTCCATGTCCCACCTCATGTGTTTTCGGTTCGGCCCAGTGCCTTCTTTTTTTTTCCTCCAAAATTTTTCTCCACCTCTCTTTCCCTGCATCCTCTTTCCCACCTTCTTCCCTCAGTCCCCCCCCCCCCCCCCCCCCATCTCTCTCTCTGGCCCTCTCTGTGTCTTGGGTCCTGTCCTGTCCTTTAAATCACACCGTTTTCAAAGAAAAACTGTCCAGTGGTACAATGATGGTACATGCAATGTCAGTCCACCCAAATGGAAGCAGGAATAACGGCAAAATCATCGGATATGCTGGTTTGGGGGGTGGGAATGTCGGTGGGAATGTTGCATCTCTCTCTCTCTCTGTTTATTTATGTGGATGATCAGCTCTTGTGAACATTCACCACACCAACACACATTTGCCGTAAACAATCAGCATCAAAGTGGTGAGCGAACAGTTAAAACCCGTCGTGCAAGTATCATGGCCTTCTTCTGTCGTTGAATTACCTCCCTTACATCGAAATGAAAACTTAAAGATAACGCGCTAGACGGATGATTTCCTATTTCCCGACGATTTAACTTCTTGCTTCAGCCTTTCCATATGCAGCTACCTAAAACCTTATGGGATAACGTTATCCATGTGGCTTTACCATACCCTTAACAAAGACAAGATCAATTATTGTTCATCTCGAAACCGAAACTTGCCACAATCCCGGGAATTCCATTCTAAATATAGAACAAACAGCCGAAAAAAGACGCCATTTTTCAGAATGTGAACTTTACACTCCAGCAGGCTGTCAGGGACAAGAACTCTTGTCACTGTGCGTTTCGGAGGGCGCTTGCTGGGATTGTATGTCAGATTATTAATATAAGTAAAACATTTCTGCGATCGTGCTCTGTATCAGTGAGTTCCACTGGAGAAGAACCACACGTGAGAAGGACAGAAAAAGAAAGAGAACCGTCGTCAAAACAAACGCCCCTGATCCTGATCCTGATCCAAAAGAAAATCGTAGAAGGCGGTTATTCAGCCCACACCACACGAAATCAATATGGCGACAGGCGAAAGCAAGAAACTGTCAAAGTCGGAGGTGGACGAGAGTGGCGATGTCAGCAGACAGTGCCCGATCTGTTTGGAGAAGTATCGCCGACCCAAGCTATTGCCGTGTTTCCACTCGTTCTGTCAGAACTGTCTGGAAGGCCTGGTTGGGGTCCTCTCTCTCCTTCTCCTGCCCTTCCTGCCGCACCCCTGTAGTCCTGCCTTCAGGGGGAGTTAGGGCACTGCAGGTCAGTACACTGCAGTGGCTGTCTGGTTAACTCTCTCTCTCTCTCTCTCTCTAACTGCTGGAATTATTCGAACTGTACACCAGTCTGAAATCAGATGCAGATACAACATAGTTTTTGCATGGGGCTCCCAGCCATGTGGGCAGTCGTGGCAACAAAGTGGTTGATGAATCTGCCAACAGTGCTACAAAGAAAAAGTTGAGCAGATTGTCCATCCCTCACACTGACCTGAAACCCCAAACCCAGGCTTATAAATATCAAAGACGTCTTGCAAGAGGAATCCGTCCAAAACATGAAACTTTTTAGCATGTGCCCAAGGCGGCTGTATAGAAATAGTTTAATGTCATTTGCATACAGGCCACTCCATTTACAGTTAAATTACACCTATTCTTATCTTTTAAAAGGTGAAGAAGCTCTGTGGTGCATTCCATGTCATGTACCACTCACTGTCAAACATATTCTTTTAGAATGTTGGGGCTTGCATGATGCGAGATATAAACACTTTACAGTAGACTCCAAGTCCAAGAAAACCTTGTTCAGAGATGTCCCACATGATGTGATCTTTGAATTTCTGAAAGAGATTGACATTTTTCTTCTGGTCTAAGATTGTATGGAGGAAATTCTTTAACAAAATTTTGGGTGTCTTTTTAGGTGTGTTTTAAAGGGTGGTGTAAATCACTGAGTGAGTGTTTTTTTTTTTATTTTTATTTTTCTAAATAATGACTTGTGAGTTGACTTAAACGCAGTGACAGCCTTGAGATGGCCCTTTGCTGACAGCTGGGCTATAAGCCACTTTACCATACCTCTTTCTCTTGTGTGCTCTGTGTGTGTCTGTGTTTGTGTGTGTATGTGTAAAGGAGGAGAGGGGCAAAGGAGTCGTGGGTTATGTGGTGATTAAGCGAGGTGTGTGTATAGTGTGGATGTGCACGTTAATTACTACTGTAAGTGTGTATATTGAGTTCGGAGGTAGAGGGGGGAGGAGAGGGAGAGTGAGGGTGGATGGTGGGGGAGCTGCTGGGTTGATGGTAGTGAGCGATGGGTTTCTTGAAGCTCATGGGTTGGAGTAAGCTGACATTAGTGACAGGCGTGTTTGTGTACTTGTAACCCTGCAATGACCATGACTCTGTGTGTGCGTGTGCGTGTGTGTGTGTGTGTGTGTGTGTGTGTGTGTGTGTGTGTACGCACTCACACACACACACACACACACACACACACACACACACACACACACACACACACACACACGCACACACACTCACTCACTCACTCACAAAAAAGAAGCAGGTGAAAAACAACTGCATGTGAGTGTGAGTGTGTGTGTGTGTGTGTGTGTGTGTGTGTGTGTGTGTGTGTGTGTGTGTGTGTGTGTGCGCGTGCGCACAAACAAATGAAAACATCTTTTTTAAATGAGGGAAGAAAAAAGAACCATACAGGGGTTTTTTTGTTTATTTTTTGATCTTGCCATCAATGAAGAAAAATAAAAAGTAAAAAGTAAGTGAATGTAAAAACTGAATGAACAATTTGAAAATGCAAAGAATAATAAATTGCAGTATAACTTGCAGTTAAAAAAATAACACATTTTCAGAAATAAACACACAAGAGAGAGAGAGAGAGAGAGAGAGAGAGAGAGAGAGA
>JADBJO010022461.1:7500-15000 GCA_016801955.1 Conus betulinus | reverse complement strand
GTCTTGAGAAGTGGACGGGAGGCGGACATTGTGTCCCTTGAAGCGCAGTTGTCTTCAAGCTCAGTAGATGATGTGGACGTGAAGGAACTGATGAACGACTTGGCCCCAGACGGTAACTGCTTACAAGTGAGCACAACCCTGATGCAGTGAGCCAGCCACAGTTATGTTCCTTTATTGGTGTTCTGGAATCGGCAGAGCAGACGTCAGGTCCTGAGGAGACCAGCATTCCCAAGTCACCCCAGTCTGTCCGTGGAGAAATGTCAAACAGGCCATCAGCCCAGGGGACAGACATCAAAGATGCAACACATACAGTACCATCAGCCAGCAGGGGATGTGGGCGTGGTGAGGAAGAAGCCACCACGAGAGCTCATCTATTCCAAAAATCCACATTCCTCTGTCAGTAACATGTGTCCCATCAGTCATGGCCGACTGTGGGTGTTGTACACTCACACACAGATTATGGCCACTTTCCCTGTGAGCTGAAGTTGTTTGATGCAGAAGGTCGGGTGCTGACCAGAGTGGATTACCCACATTCTTGCGCGGGCCTCCTGTCCATTACTGATGATGTGGTACTGGCCTGGTACTATGGAGATACATCTGTCAAGGTGATCTTTGCTGATGGCAGTCTGACAACTTATGACATGGGCAAAAAGATCGAGAGGTTCATCTCAGGTGCTAAGAATGACGTTCATTATGTGAAAGAAATTGGGAAGAGATTTCTACATGGTGTTAGATTTACATGTAATGATTGGACCCACAGTGGTGAATCAGCTGTGGCCAAGTCTCTTCCTCAGTCCACTGTCACACCAACCCTCAGTAAACAGCTGACCCACTCCGTCTTGGAGGTGTTTAAGACACCAGAAGGCGTGATCCCAGAGCATGTGTCTGCTGGAGGATCTTACTCCACTTCCACTTGGTCCAGCAATGTTGGCGTCTACAGTACAACCGAATCACAGTGTGGTGAACTCATCTGCTTGTACCGGACAATGAAACAGGTAACTGACACTCGTTTCTGTCTTATTGACGGACAAGAGATGCTGCTGGTCACAGTTGAAGAAGAATCCATGGTACACGTGGTCGGCCTGACTGACAGAGGCTACCTGGAATGCTACTTAGACACAGGGCCCCTGACACTGAACAGACCCCGTTGTCTGGCCACCAACTTTGACCAGCATGTCTGGATCGGATGCCAGGGAGGGAAGGTGGTAATGGTGGACCTGTAACTGTGACTTCCAAACTGGCTGGAAGGGAATGGATGATAAGCCTGCTCCCTGAAAGTGACTGGATGTAATGATGATTAATCTATGACCTTTAAAGATGTTAAGTGCAACAGTGGTTCTTCTGTGGCCATAATGATCGAAGGACCTTGAAGGGAGTGACATTAATGGTGACTATCATTAACCTTGAAGGAAATGAAATGGGGGTTAATATGCGACCTTGAAGGGAATGACAGTGATGGGGCTGACCCTTTGACCTTGGAGGGAATGACAGTAATGAGGGTTAACCTGTGACTTTGAAGGGAATGACAGTAATGGGGTTAACCTGTGACCTTGAAGGGAGTGACAGTGATAGGGCTAACCTTTGACCTTGAGGGAATGACAGTAATGAGGGTTGACCTGTGACCTTGAAGGGAATGACAGTGTGAGTGATGGGGGTTTTCCTGTGACCTTGAAGTTAAAGTGATTGACCAGTGATTTCATTTTTGTTGAATTTTATTTTTGTGTGTGTGTGTGTGTGTGTGTGTGTGTGTGTGTGTGTGTGTGTGTGAGCTTTGAGATAAAAAAGGGTAGGGGGGTAGGTATGTTGGAAACAGCCTTTTGTGATGGGGAGAGAGAGGTGGGTGGGGGGTAGGGGCATGGTGGGAAAGAGTCTAGCTGGAGAAGAAGTTGGGAAGAGATACTTCATTGAAAGAATACTACATCCTCATTTTCCCCACATGATTTTAATTTTTCTGCATTTCAGAGTATTTTTCTATAGACCTCTAGGCCTCTTTCCATATTTCCAGTGTTCAGTGTTCTGTTGATATCACTTCAGCTCTTTTTTTTCCAGCTGATCTTGTTTACATAGAGATGAAGCCAGAAGGGCACTGATGCTGGTGAAAACTGTTAACCTCCATGGTAAAGGCTGGTGAAAACTGTAAACCTCCATGGCAAATGCTGGTGAAAACTGTAAACCTCCATGGCAAATGCTGGTGAAAACTGTAAACCTCCATGGCAAATGCTGGTGGCCATGGCAAAATGCAGGTGAAAACTAAACCTCCATGGCAAAATGCAGGTGAAAACTATAAACCTCCATGGCCATGGCAAAACTATAAACCTCCATGGCAAATGCAGTGAAAACTATAAACCTCCATGGCAAAAGTAATAATAATGACACCATAAACTGGCTGCGCACACCAAAAATTAATGCACCAAGGCTTTGCTTAGGGAGTCGAGTAATTACCGACTGGCGGAATTTGATTGTTTTGATTCTCTTCCTTTTCTTTCGTATGGCCCTCGAGGAACAATCCAGGTGGTTCCAAGTGGATTGCTTAAAATCAAAGGATTTGGGACTACTTTAGGCTTCCAGCTGGCGCAAAGATAGGGTCATGAGTGTGTGCAAGGCCTGAAATTTAATGTCAACTAAGGGGAAGGTCAGGCATTTGAAGATTGTGATTTCATCGATGAAAATCATCCACCCCCCCCCCCCCCCCAAAAAAAAAAACACACACACACACACACACACACACACACAGAGGAAATCATTGATGGTGAGTTGTTGTGTTGATCAGTCATCAGTTTCACATCAAATGCTGGCTCAAACATATGGGTAGGCCTCAAAACGCTTACATGGATTATATAGTGTTTTAGTGCAAAATCCTAATTGTGGCATGAGACCTGTATATGAATTTAGACATTTTTCAAATTTCATTTGAAACTAGCATTCGACCCTCCCTGTCATCATTTTGGCACAGAAATTCCCAAATAATAAGCCTAGGAGTGATGAGGCCTTGTTTGTGTGTGTTTGTGTGTGTGTGTGTGTGTGTGTGTGTGTGTGTGTGTGTGTGTGTGTGTGTGTGTGTGTGTGAAATTCTGTGCTTTGTTTTCCTTTCCACCATTACCCTCATTTACATACTTTTTTTTATGTATGTTTGTCATTGTACACCTCTATGAGGTGTACCAGAGATTTCTTGTATATTCCTTTCACTGTGAGTAAGTTTGGTTCCTGTGGTTGAAGATTTAAAACAACAAAACACAAGTGGAAAAATATTGCCTGTGTAATATACACTTTTTTTTTGTTTTGAAGAAATAGAAAAATATGGTCCTTGTTATCCTTTGAATAAATACAATAATGTATTCTGGAACCATACATTCATAGCATATAGTGATTTTTTTGTAGACACCTGAAAGCAAAAACACAATCGGATATACTGTCCGAGCCAGTCTTTCATAATGATAAATTTAAAATTGGTAATAATGTAATCAGATATAATTGGACTTGGAAAGGGGTTTACTGTGTTTCACATTTTTGAAAAACGGTGGAAGTTTTTCTTAGTTTAAAACGAATTTAATAGAAAATATGATATGGGTGTATGCTTCTTGGCTTACTATGGCTGTGTAAGCTCTATTAGGAAATATATACAGCAAACTGGTCTTAATATATCAATTAATCAAAATATAAAAGGAAAACCAAGAGATCTGAAAATAATATGCTCTATATCCAAGGGATCAAGACTGTACTATGACCTTTTCACATTTGACAGCAAACTTCCTAATTCATACCAGAAATGGACTGAAAAACTGGGAACAGAAATTTCTTGGGAAAAGGTTTACAACCAGTCATGAAATACAGGAAATAAAACTTAAATGGCTGCAGCTTCATATCGTACACAGGATTCTTGGAAGTAACATAGTTTAAAGGAAATGGGGATAGTGTGGGAATAGCAGTAGTGATTTCTGTAGAGAAACTAAGGACAATATAGAGCATATTTACTGGGAGTGTGATTACTCAAGACAGCTTTGGGAAAATTTGGAGAGACTGCTAAAATAAAAATGCTTTCCAGGGTACAAACGTTACATTTGGTAAGAAAGTTATACTTTTTGGATATGATGAAATCATATCTACAGACTTGGTTTTAGATAAAATTTAATAATTCTTTTAGGAAAACGGTATATCTATAAATGCAAATTTGACCATTGTCTTCCTGATATAGTCTCTTTCCAAAGGTGCCTATTTTCACGTTATAAAATAAAAAATACAACGCAGATATAAATTGGAATGGACATGTTTTTTAAAGCAAGATGGTTACCATATTTACCACTTATAGAAACGGCATGAGAAGAAAAAAAAAGGGGGGAAAAAAAGAAAAAAAAAAAGAAAAAGTTGAAAGAAATATGAAAATGATAATGATGTGTAGTGGTATTTTCTCCTGTAAATGTTGCATTGATAAAACAATACTTTGGGTTGGATTCATCAATGATTACAGTGTTTTAGAGTGCATTGACAAAGATGAACATACATGTATACAAATGTCTTTATTCTTGCTGATGTTGCTGTTTACATCTATATATTGATCGATAGCTGTTCGTTACATTAGATGTACATGTACTTGTATATCTGTTTTAAAGAAAAGATTTGAAAATATTTTTTATAGTCTTTTTTTCTTTATGTATATTGTTAAGAAAATAGTTCTGATTTCTAATTTTCTTATTTCAAACTTGTTGAGACCTAGGATCACGCAATGTCTGAGAAGTGGTTGTATGTTTAATTTAGAGGGACATGTATGTACTATGAAGTTTATAGTTAATTGCAACTGTTTGATATGTAAGGCCCTTATAAATATTCATGAGGTAAGGTAAGGATCTGATGGGATGGGCATCTCAAGGTTTGGCGCCAAAGGAAGCGTCGGTTAAGGTTTGGGAACTTAGTGAGTTAGACAGTCAGGCCCCAAATCTCAAACAGTCAAAGAGAGAGGACTACACCTTTATTTTCTGTTCAGTGTTCTGACGGTATTCTGATAGCACCAGAACTATAAGTGTAGGCATTTTTTTTTTCATTTCTGTATTCTGGCAGTGCATCTAAGTACTATGTACCTTGTATTTTGCTATGTGTATATGTGAGACATTTGACCATGCTGCACTGTTATTATGAAATGAGAGTTGATTACTCCATGCTTTGTACTTTTGGGTTTTCTATAGGCTTTTATTGAGCACTAAGATTTGAAATCATTTTAGAGTCGAGTTCATGTTTGGCTGTTTATATGTTGGAAGGAAAGACTTACTTAATTGATGACTGGATTTCTTGGTCAATAAATGAGCTATTTTAATATTTTGTTTATAATTTGGAGCAAACAGATAAAGAGATGCAGTCTCTGTGCAGTACATGGATGTGTAGATTAAGGACTGATGGGTTTGTGCAGGAGATAGAATTTCAGTTAAGTATTGAGATAGTCGTGGTGGAAATATAGCAATTCGGAAGTTGAGACGCAGACGTGCAGGTTATTTCGTGCTTTGTTGCATTGAGTCAATTGGCTTATAAAAGTATGGTATGCTGCAAATGCAAGTTGGCATTTAGAATGCCTTGCCATAAGTAAAGATCTATTTTAAAAAAAGTTATGTGCATCACCTCAATGGAAAGTGCTACAGGTGTATGACTGGATAATATGAGAATGAAGAAAAGAGGTGTGTTGATGTTCTGTCGAAATAATGAGGAAATCAGTTTGGAAATATATTATGTTTATTATAACTAATTAAATAATAAGCAAATGAGCAGACAGTACAGTGATGTAGTTGACAGATCATTAGTAGTGTTTTTAGAATTTGTTTAACTGTACAGTTGAGACAGGAGTCATTAAATGATGGCCTGTTAGGCAATATTGTCGCTGTATAGACTATTGTGATAGATGATTTTGCATTGCTATTTGACTGGAGCGATAAGCCATAACTATCTCTCTCCCCCTCTCTCTAGTATTTTTCTTTCGTGATGAACATGATGCCATACTGGCTGTATGTATCCATCCGTCTCCCTTATTTGCAGGTTCAAGGTTACTGGCTTGTTGCCCATATAGGCTGTTTGCTTTTAGTTTTGACTGAAATTTGCGTATTTCTTTGACGCTGTTGAATGTTTTTTTTTTTCGTTTCATGAGTCCAAGTGTTGCGTTTGATTATGTTCACATTCGATTCCTTTGCCTGTTTGTAATTTGGGGATGCAGTCTGTTATCACATGTTGCTTAACTGTAGAAGGGAAGGGATGAGCAGTTATGACAGAGCACAATGAGATGGAATAATTGTTAGGGACATGAATCCCACATAATTGGAATTGCTGTTCTGACTTCGGGCAGCACAGGTTTGAACCATGTCTTGGAGGTTAGGTTTACCCTGGTTTCAGGGTGGTCGTTTAGTCAATCGGTTAGTTCTTGTTTGGACAGGTTATCATTGTTGATAACCTCTGCGCAAATCCAATGCAAGAGACTGGAAGAGCTATAATGGCTGAACCTATGGTTCTGAATACCATAGTATAGCGCATTCCTGATTATGTGTCTCCTGGATGATATGCTCTGGCTTGCAGTTAGAATGAGGGATACTTCATCCCTGAGATCAACGTGTTTCATATTTTTGCAAAATGATGTTTTCATGTTACGTGAAGAACTTAAGCAATGACTTGGATGTATGCGAACTATGCCATGGTGTAAGATGCATTGTATTTTACGTTCATTTGCAAACTTTTTTTTTTAGGCCACAGGTGCTAGAGCCCTTTTTTGTTTAATTACTTTTTTTTTTTTTTTTTTAGCTTTTTGTTTTACCTTTTCATTTTGTAACCTTCTTTTGAGCCCTTTTTGTTTTAGTTTTTTTTTGTTCTTAGCCTTGTTTTGTTCCATTTCTTTCTTGTTGGGCATTGTCACCAGCCCCTTTAATGTACAAAAAACTGAAGACAAAATTAAAAGAAAGAAAATCTTCACTGGGCTGACTCATTTGTCTTTTTGTATGAACCTAGTTCAACTTTCTCCCGAACCCAATCTCCTCTTGTGTGTTTCTTTACAGTAGGAACAAGGGGAGGTTTACATCATATTTTGAATAATATGTCATTCTTTCTTGGCATTTCTTTCTTTTAAAAGATTTATTTTTAGGCAGTTTGGTATTTTAGGAGCTAATATGTATCCATCATGCACATTAAAAACACAGTAACTTGAGTAAGTTATGCAATGTGGAGAGAGGTGTGTGCATGTGTGTATTTGTGTCCTCTTCCCCATCCTTCCTTATTCTCTTCGCGCACCTAGATGAGTCCGGCGAGGTGACAGCTCTGGTATGGCCCCTTGCGGTTGGCTGGGTTAGAAGCCACACGAACTGAATTGAAACTGCAGCCCTGTTTGCCAGAATGACCCACTTGGACTGTCGTGACGTGTGCGCGCCCTTATGACGTCAGGGAGGAAGATGACGCTCAAAATGTTTCTCGTTGTCCGGTTGTCAGATGGCTCGCATGGCTTCTTCCGTCACGTGATCTCTCTCTCTCTCTCTCTCTCTC
>JADBJO010022461.1:0-5000 GCA_016801955.1 Conus betulinus | reverse complement strand
ATACTGGTGATTATTGGAATGATTTGTAGTGTATGACTTTTTAAGTCTACACCACATATGTACTTGGACTAAGCATAGCCCAAGTCAGTGTGATTTAATTCATATGAAACATGGAAGAGTTGTTTAACTAAAACTGTAACATTGTATTACTGTCTCCTACCCTTTTGTAAGCTTAACTTAGCCTTTGAACAAAAGTGGAGGTTAATAGTTATAACAGAAACTCTACCATAGAGAAAAAACTTTGCTGGCTGAGTCTCACACCTCCTCTGAAAGAAAGAGGAAAAGGGTAAATGTGTGCACTCTACAAGCCAGCCCATCAGATTCTCATCTACAGATCAAGTTTCTCTTTATCGTAGAACTGGGATCCTGGTCACACTACACATTGCGACTGAACCAGAAGCTGGGACTTCGCCAGAAACCGGGGCGACACCAGACAACAAATCTACACCAGTGGGGCAGTCACCAGCCACAGGAGAGAACAACTGTCTTCTCCGAAGCAAAGCTAAGTTTGCTTACCACCTGGACTCAAACCCATCAGACCCTTACCTTCACTTTATGATGAAACAGTGAGAACCTGTCTATGGTATTAGCAAGCAGGGTGGATGTATAATAACCATATACATTCAGTGTAACTTAGACAGAACCCCTGTATGCCAACTTAAGCTTGCTGCACAGAGTGCAAGCGAGTAAAGTAGGAGTGAGGAAGGGCCCCTCATTGTGGTAGTCCAATGAGAACTGAAACACAGCCTATGGAAGTGTCACGCCATTTCTTATCTATGTCTAGTATATAAAAGTCGATGTGTGAAAGAGCACTTAACTTGTGTCAGTTCCTTGTTGTTCAATCGAATGTTGAATGTTTGAACTTCTCTCTTCAATTCTGTATCTCGGAGCTATACGTACTTTTAATTAAGAGTACAAGCCTAAGGAAAATTGTCTCAGAGCCATTCTCCGTATTTTTATCAATCCCCGGAACAAATAAAAATTTCTTTGATGACTAGTACCGGGAAAGTTGCTCCTTCCACCACTAGTAAGAGAGAGGGGTGTAGGTGAAATGTAAGATAATTCTCATCGAGAAATTATTCCAAGTCCTTCCCCTAGAGGACCCACCTACCACTCATATCCATCTCGTCACAGTCATGCATGCAGTCTCAGAGTGAATAATCCTGGCGAGGATGGGTCTCAGTGATCATATTTATTACCAACGCCTCTCCCCCCCCCCCCCCCCCCCCCCCCCCCCCCCCCCGCCCCCCTGAAACGACTGTTGAAACTGAGCACAACTTTGACGTCGGCATTTGTCACAAGTTCACAAGTTGTTTATTTTGTCCATGAAGCAAAATTATTTTGTGGTGACACATTACAATATCACATCATAAACACACAGTGGAAAAATGCAATAGAATAAAATCAAACGAATAAGCTTAAAATTAAACATCAACACTCACCACTTATTCAAGCCTACTTAATCTACACTTCACAATCCGTCTTCTATCAACACGCACACGGTCCAGCAGTTTCAATGGAAGTGCAGCTGGAAACCACCGTTGGAGACAATATGGCAGGCCTTGAAGAGAACTTACCAAGACAACGGACAATTTCCATGTTACTCTCAAGGATGACATAGAAGTGAACTAGAAAGACACAGAGACTACCGGCGATCAAAAATCATGGGAGCCTTGCATGATTATAGTGCTGTAATCATTGTATGAAACGAAACATTGTGCTGACTGCATTGAGAATATAATCACATCATCCGGTATTCAGTACTATGTATCACTTTCCGCCATTAGGACTCCTTTTCGCGACGATACATTTTGAAATGTAGGCTTTTTTTTTTTTTTCGATTTTCCACATTGTTTACATAACCTCTACCCCCTTCTTTCCTGAACGGGCTTTAAAGGCTTGACACAATCAAAATTCATTCACTATTTTTAAAAAATCATTTATTCTCTCTCTCTCTCTCTCTCTCTCTACTACAATTCTACTTTGTCTCCTTGCAGCCTGTTGCTATTCTCATTTATCTTCTATTCCTTCTCTTCTCCTTTACTGCGGTTGGGTTCCCCCCTCCCCCACCCCACTCACCCCTAATCCTCCAAACCTCCTCGCCTTCTGTTCTCCTTTTCCCGTTTTTCTTTTACCATTCGGTTCTTTCGCCCATTTTCCTATGCATTGTCTCTCAATCATACATTTGTCATTCTCTCTCTTTCTCTCACTGACTTAATTTTTCTAATCCACCTTTATTCATGTGTGTGTGTGTGTGTGTGTGTGTGTGTGTGCGCGCGCGCGTGCGTGCGTGCGTGCGTGTGTGTGTGTGTGTGTGTGTGTGTGTGTGTGTGTGTGTCTGTACCTGTGTGTGCGCGTGCAATTTTGGAATCGACATGTCTGTAAAAGGATATATACATCTGACAGGTTGCATGTTTGTTGAAGCAACGTACGTGTCTATGTCAGCACAGAGGTGGTAGTCTACCGCAGCGTTAGCTTGATGATACAGGAGAGTGGTATGGTGCACAGAACGAAAATGATAGGACGTAGTACTGAACCCCAACGAACGCCAAAGCGTGGTGGAGTTTAAGAAGCGGTCAAACAATCAACAGCGGCACGTAGTGTGTCAACAACCCCAGTGTGCCTGAAACCACAGCAGATTCTCTGAATGTTCTGTCACACATATTCCACGCCCCAGCAGCCCCCCCCCCCCCCCCCCCCCCTTCTCCACTTCTGACCCAGGCCCTCTCCACCGTTTTTTTCCCCTCCTCCTTTTCATTTTTGATCCCCATTATCTCCCTTACATCAAAATGAAAACTTAAAGATAACGCGCTAGACGGATGATTTCCTATTTCCCGACGATTTAGCTTCTGCTTCAGCCTTTCCATATTCAGCTGCCGAAAACCTTATGGGATAACGTTATCCATGTGGCTTTACCATACCTTTAACAAAGACAAGATCAATTATTGTTCTTCTCGAAACCGAAACTTGCCACAATCCCGGGAATTCCATTCTAAATATAGAACGAGCAGTCGAAAAAGACGCCATTTTTCACAATGTGAACTTTGCGCTCCAGCAGGCTGTCTGGGACAAGAACTCTTGTCACTGTGCGGTTCGGAGGGCGCTTGCTGGGATTGCATGTTAGGATTATTAATATAAGTAAAACATTTCTGCGATCGTGCACTGTATCAGTGAGTTTCCACTGGAGAAGAACCACACGTGAGAACGACAGAAAAAGAAAGAGAGAACCGTCGTCAAAACAACGCCCCTGATCCCGATCCTGATCCAAAAGAAAATCGTAGAAGGCGGTTATTCAGTCCACACCACACGAAATCAAAAATGGCGACAGGCGAAAGCAAGAAAGTGTCCGAATCGGAGGTGGACGAGAGTGGCGATGTCAGCAGGCAGTGCCCGATCTGTTTGGAGAAGTTTGCCGTCCCAAGCTGTTGCCGTTTTTCCACTCGTTCTGTCAGAGCTGTCTGGAAGGCCTGGTTGGGTTCTCTCTCTCCTTCTCCTGCCCGTCCTGCCGCACCCCTGTAGTCCTGCCTTCAGGAGGAGTTAGGGCACTGCAGGTCAGTTCACTACAATGACTTTCTGAGTAAACTCTCTCTCTCTCTCTCTCCCGGAATTATTCGAACTGTACACCAGTCTGAAATCAGATGCAGATTCAACATAGTTTTTGCATGGGGCTCCCAGTAATGTGGGCAACTGAGGCAACAAAGTGGTTGATGAATTTGCCAATAGTGCTACAAAGAAAAAGTTGAGCAGATTGTCCATCCCTCACACTGACCTGAAACCCCAAACCCAGGCTTATAAATATCAAAGACGTCTTGCAAGAGGAATCCGTCCAAACATGAAACTTTTTAGCATGTGCCCAGGCGGCTGTATAGAAATAGTTTAATGTCATTTGCATACAGGCCACTCCATTTACAGTTAAATTACACCTATTCTTATCTTTTAAAAGGTGAAGAAGCTCTGTGGTGCATTCCATGTCATGTACCACTCACTGTCAAAACATATTCTTTTTAGAATGTTGGGGCTTGCATGATGCGAGATATAAACACTTTACAGTAGACTCCAAGTCCAAGAAAACCTTGTTCAGAGATGTCCCACATGATGTGATCTTTGAATTTCTGAAAGAGATTGATATTTTTCTTCTGGTCTAAGATTTTATGGAGGAAATTCTTTAAACAAGTTTTGGGTGTGTTTTTAGGTGTGTTTTAAAGGGTGGTGTAAATCACTGAATGAGTGGTTTTTTTTTTATTTTTTTATTTTTCTAAATAATGACTTGTGAGTTGACTTAAACGCAGTGACAGCCTTGAGATGGCCCTTTGCTGACAGCTGGGCTATAAGCCACTTTACCATACCTCTTTCTCTTGTGTGCTCTGTGTGTGTCTGTGTTTGTGTGTGTATGTGTAAAGAAGGAGAGGGGCAAAGGAGTCGTGGGTTACGTGGTGATTAAGCGAGGTGTGTATAGTGTGGATGTGCACGTTAATTACTACTGTAAGTGTGTATATTGAGTTCGGAGGTAGAAGGGGAGGAGTGGGGAGAGTGAGGGTGGATGGTGGGGGAGCTGCTGGGTTGATGGTAGTGAGCGATGGGTTTCTTGAAGCTCATGGGCTGGAGTAAGCTGACATTAGTGACAGGCGTGTTTGTGTACTTGTAAACCCTGCAATGACCATGACTCTGTGTGTGTGCGTGTGCGTGTGTGTGTGTGTGCGCACACACACACACACACACACACACACACACACACACACACACACACACACACACACACACACACACTCACTCACTCACTCACTCACAAAAAAGAAGCAGGTGAAAAACAACTGCATGTGAGTGTGAGTGTGTGTGTGGTGTGTGTGTGTTGTGTGTGTGTGTGTGTGTGCGTGCGCACAAACAAATGAAAACATCTTTTTTAAATGAGGGAAGAAAAAAGAACCATACAGGGTTTTTTTTGTTTATTTTTTGATCTTGCCATCAATGAGAAAAATAAAAAGTAAAAAAGTAAGTGAATG
>JADBJO010022460.1:0-12616 GCA_016801955.1 Conus betulinus | reverse complement strand
GAGAAAAGAGCCACAGGACGACTATCCATCATGAAGAAACTGGCTGGCACCAAATGGGAAGCCAGCAGTTGCATCCTCAGACAGGTGTACACAGACAACATCTGACCAGTGATGGAGTACGGATCAGCAGCATGGGCCACAGCTGCCAAGAGCAACACCAGTAGACTGGCCAAAGTTCAAAATGTTGGTTTGTGACTCATCACTGGAAGGCTAAAAAACAACACCTATCAACACCCTCGAATCAACAACAGGACTCCCGTCACTTGACATAAGACGAGAAGAGAGGGTCCTCACCCAGAATGAAAAGCTGCAAAGACTGCCCTCTCACGCCCCCCACCAACTCATGCAGGAACACACACACACACACACACACACACACACACACACACACACACACACACACAAACAGACTTAAAAGAAGCAGCTTCAATCGTCGTGCAAAGGAACTGATGAGGACCCAAAGTGACGTCCTACCAAGCACTCCTGAAGAACGAGAGATACAGGATGCAGAAGAGTAGAGCACCATAGACGATGTTACCCTCGCTACTGACATTCCAGGTGTGACCAGGAAAGAAGACTACATCCTCAGGTCCCTGACGCTGGAAATGCTGCATTCAGAATACAACACCTCTGTGTGGACCCACATCTACACCGATGGATCCGCGGATGCAGCTGTAAAAAAAATGGAGGAAATGGGATCCTCATCTGCCTCCCTGATAGACGAACCCTGCCAAAGTCTCTGCCTGCTGGACGAAGATCAACAAACTACAGGGCTCAACTTACTGCTGTAAGAGAAGCTGCCAGACTCATTAGTGCAGAACACCCACCCACTTTAACACATCGTTTTCCTGACAGACTGTAAAAACTGCTATCCAGAATTTACAGTCGCCCAGTGACAAGCTGGAAAGAGAGACAGTGCAACAGCTTCAAGACCTGTCACAATGGGCTCATATGACTGTCCAGATGATCCCTGCCCACTGCGGTCTGGCAGGAAATGAGAAGGCAGACAGGCTTGTCAAATGTGGCAGCAGGCTCAAGCAGACAAACCCGCCAATCTCCTATAGAGAAACCAAAACTGTCATCAAAAGTCATTACAAAAGACACTGGGAAGAATAACACAGACACCCGCCTGACGATCAGCTGCCCCAACTACAGCGACATCAGCAGACCACAACCTTCAGACTACGAACTGGTCACTGCCGTTTGTGAGCCCATTTCCATCGTATTGGGCTATCGCACACATCTGATTGCTCTTGTGAGACAGGCCCACAACCCCTCAGCACATTCTTTAGTCCTGCCCCCTTTACCAGGATGCACGGATACAGCGTTGGCCACACGCAGCCACGATTGCAGCAAAGCTTTGGGGCACAATGGAGGATCTGAAGACAACAGCAGCCTTCATCCAGCAAATTGGTCTGGAAATCCGAGTCATTATTCTGGAACGCAGAAGAAGAAGGTAAATATTTCTTTTCACGCTTACATGTATAATAAAAAAAAAATTCCTAGAAAAAAAATCTTTTCACGCTTGCACATATAATTAAAAGATCTTTCCCAGAAAAAAAAAAAAAAAAATATGTGCGAAAATTTCTCGTAGTACTGAGCAACCCAATATTTTCTGATGCCCATACAGTTCAGCAGTTTACACATTTCGATTTTCATAATGCCTACAAATCTTTCCAAAAATGGTTCTAACAATAGTGCTTTCAGAACATGTGTTGGATGTTCTGTTTTACATCCGACCAGAAATCAGAAAATAAACAGTGTTGTACAAGATGTCTGTTTTCTTTACAGGAATACCAGTTCCTAGCATTCTCATAATGTCACGCACCTGTAACCATTTAGTATTACACCCTGTGCTTTTTGTGACATCTGAAAACGTTTCTTTCAGGTAGTTTTCCAGATGACTTTAAGCAAGGTTTTGGGAACATGGTATCTACGTAAAAAACGTATACAGTCTATTCCTATCTGATACTGCATATAATGTATAAATAAATAGTATATATATATATATATATATATATATATATATATATATATATATATATATATACATATTTCACAGGTAAAATTCTCACTAAACTCACACCGCGCCTCAACAAAACGACGTCAACAGGATGATTTGAATAAAATGAATACTAAAACAAGTTGAACGTCTTTTCCCACAGGGACAACTTTAATATTCAAGCTTTCGCCTCGCCTCCAATTCAGGGGGCTGTAAGGGCGGGGGTGGGGGGAGGGGTCAGACCCCTCACCATCACTCCAACCCACTTAGCCCCCCAGATCACCTGACTCCACACCCCCATCCAACTCCCCATCTCACCTCACACCCATTCACTCATTCGCCTATCTACCCCAAGATCAGCCACCCCCATCCTAGCCCCCAAGTCCCGCACCACCCAGTCTCACCCCCCCCCCCCCTGCTGGACCCCCTAATTATTTGTAACCCCCAATCCCCAGGGGCCAGCACCCAAGACCCTTAAACTCCCCCACCCCCCCTAACATCCATGGACCCCACCTCCTGCCCCCCAAGGTCCCAAACCCATTCCTCAGCCTCCCACTCTTGGGTCCCTGACCCCAGCCCCTGGGCCATCTCTTATTCTCCCATCATACATCTCCCTCTGATTCGGGGATAGAGTTTGTCACTTGCATATGGGGCCGTCTGCCTAAAAACCTCCCCCTTCGAACCCTATCGCCGTCTCTGTCCCATCTCCCCTCTCTCTCCCCTCACCATATCCCCCACTATCTGCCCTTTTCACCCCTCTCCCTCCCTAACCAGTTAGGAGACGCAGAGAGTGTTGAGACCCCGAGGATAGAATGTCCTGAGTTTGTTGATCCAGAGCTGCTCCCTTGCATGCCTGTGAGCAAGGTTGTCTGTGAGGACCTGCTCTATATGGGCATGCACCTCATGTCCTGCAGTGTATGATCTTTCCTGTTGAAATGTCTAGTAACATGGGTGCCTGTGTTTTGCAGTATGTGGGTCCTGTGGAGGTAGAAGCATGTTCTTAGGGCATTCTTTGTTTCTCCTACATACTGAGCCCCATGACATTGTCGGCAGTAGGGCATGTAAATGATGTTTGAAAGCTTGCAGGTCATGCCATGTCTGATGTTGAAGACTTCTCCAGTGGTGTCGCTGGAGGCAATTTTACTTTCCACCAGATGTTCCCTACAGATGACGCACCTGTTGTTGCATCTCATCACCCAGCCCTGTTCTTGTGTAGGCTTGACTTTGGGGAAGGGAGGAGGGCATGTCAGGTTTCGGATGCTCCTGGAGTTTCTCTCTCCCACAACAGGCACTTCAGGCACAGCCTTTTTCATGCGTGCACTTGTGCGGAGTAGTGCCTGTTGCTGCCTGAGCCAGTCACATAGTTGTGGGTTGGACGGGTGATGAGTGATGACGAAGAGGACCCTGGTGTTGACAGTTTCTGCAGTTTTTGCCCTATGCATTACACCTCAGCTCTGGGGAGGCTTCGTGCTTTTTGTCAAAGCCTGTTGTAGCTTGCTCGATCTGTATCCACTGCTGAGGAACATGCCCATGATGGTACCAGCATGTTTTTTAAAGTTTTTAGTCTTGGAGCAAAGACAGCAGAGCCTCAGGAACTGGCAGTAGGGGATGTTGTTCTTACAATGATGTGGATGGCATGAGCGATGGTGGAGGTAAGCATGAGTAGCTGTGAGTTTTGTGAACAGTTCAGTGATGATTAAGCCATCATCAAATTTGATGAGAATGTCGAGGAATGGGATGGACTGTCTGGATGACTGGACTGTGAATTTGATGGTTTGATGGAAAGTGTTGATGTGTTTGGCAAAAGGTCTGCAGGTCTTCTTCCTCCGAGCCCTGCCACAGCAAGAAGATGTCATTGATGTAGCGTCTCCACATGCTGTTGTCGATGTGGACATGGCTTTCTTCCAGCATCCTCTTTTCCAGCCAGCCCATGAAAAGATTGGCAATGGTTGGGGCCATGGGCGTGGCCATTGCCGTCCCATGTTCCTGCTTGTATATGCGTCCTTCAAAGGTGAAAAATTTGTCCTGAGGACGCGAGAGACAATATCTATAATGATGGAGTTTGGTGGGGTATTGTCAGATGGTGGAGCGTCAGATAGAAGGTGATAGCCTCTAGCATGTCGTCGTGGGTATGTTGGTGTACAGCTCTACTACGCCTATTGTCACCAAAGTTGCTTCAGGACCAAAAGGACCCTCCCTGACGTAAGGTCCTCAAGCATCATTAGCATTGCAGTGGAAATCTTGGATGTAGCTGGGGAGCCCAACGACTAGATTCTGTAGCCAGGAGTCAACTAGCTGGACATTTTGACTGTAGGGCCTTCCACTTCTGACACAACCTGTCTTCCTGGGGGCTTATTGAGCGTTTTGTGGATCGGTAGATGGCAGAAACGCTGTGTGTACGTATTTTCAACCAAAGATCTGTAGGTTTGTAGGCATGAGTACATCACATCAAATGAAGCCCTACTCATGATGTTATCAATGTGTCTATGGAGATAGACACTCTCAGGCAGAGCATCCACACCAAATTTGCTTCTCATTCCCCTTTGTACAATTCCTTCTTCTGTACAAACTGAAAGAAAACGATCGTGTGGTTCATATCTTTTAAGTTTGTCAAGTATTAACCCAGCATTTGTCTGCCAGGGGCCTGGTTAGTCATAATGCTGGATCCAGTCAAGGATGCAATGGAGATCAAGACAGAAGTAATAAAACTGCTTACGACTACCTTTCTAATGTCCTTGTTGGTGTTGTTGGATCCGTCCAGAATGGAAGGATTCATTTGCAATCTCAAGAAGAATTACAGATATCATACACAAGAAGAAAACAAACAACAACACTTTTTGTTGACAGCAAATAATTCGGCGATTGCCTTTATCGATGCTTTGACAGTGATGCATTACAGAGACTCGTCATCCGTATGATGACGTATTGCTATAAACCCGCCATCACTAGGGAGACGCAACTGTCCAATGACGTCAAGCTGACAATGATAACCACGTTCGCGAATTTTCAATTTCTTTCTAAGGCTGGGGGAGGGGGGGGGGAAAAAAAAATTCAGGAGGCTGTAAGGGCAGGGGGGGGGGGGGGGGGGTTGTCAGGCCCCTCACCATCACTCCAACCCACCCAGCCTCCCAGATCACCTGACTCCACACCCCTTCCAACCCCCCATCTCTCCCCACACCTATTCACTCATCGCCTATCTATCCCAAGATCACCCGCCCCTATCCTAGCCCCCAAGTCCCGCACCCCCCAGTCTCTCACCCCCCACAGCCCCCACCGGGACCCCCTAATATTTGTACCCGCTGATCCCCAGGGACCAGCACCCAAAACCCTTAAACTCCCCCACCCCCTAACACCCAGGGACCCCACCTCCCTGCCCCCCAAGGTCCCCAACCCATTCCCCAGACCCCCACTCTTGGGTCCCTTCTATATATCTCCCCAAAGGCTGTCTCCCGTATTCGCGGACACGCCCAACTGCAGACCACGAGCAGTTTCACATTCACACTTCTTTTATTTTCTTCAAAGAGATGAATAATATAGATGGCAGGATGACCTAGCTACCCCAACAAATGAAACGATGTCCCAACTACACCCTCCTTTGCCTTCCCCAACTAACACCCACTAAGTTCGGGACGAATGGGGTACAGGGAACGGGCTTGAAAAGAGAGGGACTAAAACATGAATGACGATGAGGGAGAGCAAACAAAAGGACAGACGAATTTGAGATGAAAGAAGGAACAAAAAGTGCAAAAAACGCAATCACACGCCCCTCAGCCACACACTCATAGCACTCATTTCCCCCTCAGGTTTGAGGCACATGGTACACTTTAGTGCAGTTCAGGGACTTCGTGTCCAATTGTTTCAGCTGTTGCACGGAGGGCGTCCCTGTCGTCTCTGGCAGTTGGTCACAGCCCTGTGGCCCTGGCGTCCTGGCTGCCTGCTGGGACCTGGAGGGTGATGGTCGCAGCTCCATGGCCCTGGTTCCTGGCTACTGTCTGGGACCTGGAGAACCGAGCTGAACAGGGAGGCTGATTATGAGTCCCCTGATATACTGAGGGAGAAGAGTGGGGCTGAGAGGCCGGTCGCACTCAGAAGCTCCCACCCTCGGGAGAAACGCAAGGAAGGGAAGGGCCGCAATCCTTGCTAAAGGTGCACCCAAGGTCTCTGACTGCTCTCCCCTTTCCTCTTTTAAAAAATGTTTCTTTTCTTTTCTTTCTTCTCTGTGCACTCCCTACAAAGGGTAATCCCACATTTACATATGGCCATTCACAAACTATATCAACATTATAAATAATTCATTTCCAAGTTGAAAATCCATACGACCAAAAGGTGAGGCTCGAAACAAATTTATAATGACATAACATTTTAACATGAACCATAGCTGTTTGCGGGTTGCTCGCTATGCACTTAGTACTATTAGTATATAGTTCCTACCTCATCAGCTTGTGTGGTCAGGACGACTGGCAGGATCAGCAGCGCTCCCCATACCGAAAGGGAGCTGTCCAAAACCGGGCAACAGCCTACCCGTCACTTAACGAAAAGTGTGGTGGCCCGGGCATGGTGGCCCAGGCAATGAAGTTCCCTCCATGGCCGAAGGTGGCTGGAGTGGAGGGTCACGGGAGGTGGTGGTCCGGGGCAATGAAGTTCCTCCACGGCCAGCGAAGGTGAGTGGAGTGGGGTCACGGGAGGTGGCCCGGGCAATGAAGTTCCCTCCACGGCCAGCGAAGGTGAGTGGAGTCGGGTCACGGGAGCGGCGAACTCCCAGGACAGCTGCTCTTGGTCCTGAGTCTCAGTCCCTTGTGTCTCCCAGTGCGATTCTTCCTTAGGCCCCCTCTTGCCTTCCACCCCTCAAATATCGGCACGGCCCAACCGATGGTCGAGTCCATTTCGCTAGTTGAAAGCCCCGATTGGCCTAGCACGAGAACTCAAGCGGGCTGGGTGCTAGCCCCACGTGTAGGGTGAGAGACCGAATGGCACGAATACACGTGCTTACCGTGAGACGTAAAACGTACTCTCCCAAACGAGTTGTACCCGCATAAGCTAGGGAGGGGAAAGAAGAAGAAAATAATAGTCTGGCCATACAAGTGTTCTTTTCCTATAACTCGTTAGGAGAGAGAAAAAAGAAAAAAAAAAACACGGTCAAACATGACACGTCACACACACACACACACACACACACACACACACACACACACACACACACACACACACACACACAAACAGAGAGACAGAGAGAGAGAGAGAGAGAGAGAGAGAGAGAGAGAGAGAGAGAGAGAGAGAGAGAGAGAGAGAGAGAGAGAGAGCGCGCGCGCGCGCGCGCGCACACACACATTTGGGGTCGGAATAGCTCAGTGGTAGAGCGCTGGACTCGTAATCTTGGTGTGATTCTGGGTTTGCAGGTTCGAATCTCCACCGGGCCGTCTCGGCACAGGAGGATTTTTCCCTTTGAATTAACATTGGTTCTGACTCAATTTCCCGTATAGTCCTTCGAATGAGACTATAATTCAACGTTCTGTGTGTGAATGCACGCACAACATCTTGCACACACGTAAAATCCCATCACCAACTTTCGGGAAAAAAAAAGGCTGTTTCGGCCGTTGGTATGGATGACACGTTACACATAGCGTGCACCCTATGTGAGGAACGGAAAAAAAAAAAATGAAGAAAAGTGAGGAAATTGAGTGAACAATATTGAACGACATTGACTGGATGACACGGGAAACGACTGAATGAAACGCTATCTGGAAGCTCTTTAGAACTACCCAGGTAGGCAGCCCGTTGCACAAACGAGTGTGGATTGTAAAGCGCTTAGAAATTGGTCTCTAGTCGATTATAGACGCTATGTAAGTATCCATAATAAATAATAATAATAATAATAATCATAATAATGATGATGAAAATAAGCATAATGATAATCATCATCATCAGCATCAACATCATCATTATCATCATCATCATCATCAAGAAGAAGAAGAAGAATGCTAATAATGAATAATAATAATAATGATAATAATAATAATAATAATAATAATAATAATAATAATAATAAATAATAATAATAATATAATAATAATAATAATAATAATGTTCAAAGGCCCTGAGAGTATTTCAAGTTCGGTAAATCGGAACAATCGATGTGGTGTTCTCTGTGTGTTCCATAACTGTCGTTACCCTGCTGTTAAATGCCGAATATGTATGTTCAATCCACGGTTTCTGTAGCTACGATGTCGACCAGGGCTTTTCTTTTCTATCATTGTCGGAAATGTTCAATGAGATTACGTCCCACATGAATCGAACTTTTTTTTTTTTTTAACTTTTTTTGGAATTTTCAATTCTAAACTTCTTACAAAATGAAAATCCTGAAACCAGTTATGCGAAAAACATGCGAATAGTGTCATTATTATCAGATACTTGTTTGCCTTTTAATACAATTGTTACCTTCGTTCGCAGAGCAAAGATGCGTAGTATCGAGGCGCTGATCATGAAAGCGCAGTTGAAGTGGGTTGGGCATGTGGTACAAATGGACGACACACGACTTCCAAAAATGGTCTTCTTCTCTGAACTGGCAGCTGGAACAAGAAACAATGGGCGTCCACTCAAACGCTTCAAGGACTGCCTGAAAGTATCACTGGCCTCCTGTGGCATCCCGCTTCAGGGCTGGGAAACACTTGCCACAGACCGCAGTGCCTGGCGACTTGCTGTCCACAAAGGAGTAAAGTGCTTCGAAGAAAAGCGTTTGCAGGAATTGGACTAGAAGCGCCAAGCCCGCAAAGAGAGGAGACCTGACCCAGTGATAGCTGTCGCATGCCCAGAGTGCGGACGAATCTGTGTGTCCAGCTTTGGCTTGCGCTCACACGTGCAGAGTCACTGAGGTCTTCGTCGACCACGACGGACATCCGTGATGATGTTGATGATGATACTTTCATTGTAGAGTATATATCAATGATCTTAGAATTCCCTGGAATCTAAGTAATATTCATAAGCTGCACATACTTTTCTTTAAAAAAAATATAGGCTTTCTGACCAGATGAACTTGTTTTATTCACAATGTGAGTTACATAAATTGTTATCGATCTTTATTTTCATTGTCTTGAATGGTGTTTGTCTTACCTGAAGAAGACCAAAAGGTCGAAAAACGTGATGTTTGTCTTGCATTTTATTTTTGGCCATGGTAATGTTTCTCCTAAGTTCGCTTTATCAGCATGTAGAACAGTCCAAATCCTTCTACAAATATTAGGACGGATTAATAAATCGTTCGATGATCAGTTCCAGAGAGACAAAACTAAACCAAGTGCAGGGAAACAAAGGGAATGACGAGAAGAATAAGGCAGGTTTGATGGAGAGAGTCATAAGGAAGGAACTCAGGAATGAAGGAAGACTAAGACAGCGCGAACATAAAGACAGACAGGAGGATGGATAGGAAGAAACGAATGGAACACTGAACGATCACGCGTTTCTTAAGCACCCTCGCCTAGGAACTCGGCTAAAGGAGGCCTGATGCATTGTCTGATTAGGAACACCAGTGTTTGGCTTCCCTGGACCCTCTGCAAAAGACCTGATAGGCCCTGCATCAGCGGCTACATCAGGCTACATCAGAATGCAGCTGTGGCTACATCAGGCTACATCAGAATGCATCAGCAGCTACACCAGCAGCTACATCAGAAGCTATATCGGGCTACATCAGAATGCCTCAGCACCTACACCAGCAGCTATATCAGCAGCTATATCACCAGGCTACATCAGAATGCATCAGCAGCTACTTAAGCAGCTATATCAGCAGCGACATCAGCAGCTATGTCAGTAGCTACATCAGAAAGCATCAGCAGCTATATCAACAACTATGTAAGCAGCGACTCTTGCAGCTACATCAGCAGCTATACCAGCAGCTATATCAGCGGCTACAGCAGGCTACATCAGAATGCATCAGCAGCTACATCAGGATACATCAGAATGCATCAGTACCTACATCAGCGGCTACACCAGTAGCAACATCAGCAGTCTACATCATCATCAGGTCCATGCAAAGGACCTGGACAGACGTTGTCACGCACGGACATTCAAGGGACATAATTGTGCTTGTCGTATGGCGGAGTGGTTGCAGTGGTTAGTTTTTTTTTTTTTTTTTTTTTTTTTTCCATGTCGATATTTTGGAGTTATGATGTGTGTTGTGTGTGTGTGTGTGTGTGTGTGTGTGTGTGTGTGTGTGTGTGTGTGTGTGTGTGTGTGTGTGTGTGTGTGTGTGTGTGTGTGTGTGTGTTGGTCGAGTTATTGTAGGTAGATTATCGACCAAGAGAGGGTGCAGTTTGTGCCTATATTTGGCCGTATCTATTTTTGTGATTGTTGTGGTTGTGGTTTTGATGTTTTTATTGATGATTGGCTGATGAGTTATTGGAGATTGGTGTTTGGATATGGTTAGGTCCATATTTGGTCTTGGGTATAGGCTGTTAGTGTTAGTGATTATTGATTGATGGTTGGAGGAAACTGGTGGTTTGGAGTCTGTGCCGATACACAGTGTTCCTATGTTTAGAAGTGTGGTCTTGGTATTTTGGGTGACTGGTTGTTGATTGGTCTTTGAGCAAGTTAGTGTTTTGAGTCTATATACGACTGTCGATATTCATGCTCTTATCTGGAGAGGTGTCGTGTCGTTCCTGGGCAACCTATAGACGATTGGTTGCAATCAGGGTGTGGCCTTACAAGTTTCATGGTGTCTGTCACCTCTAGGTGTCGTCTGTCTTCTTGACTATCTAGTTCAGTTGTTTGCGACTCCTGGGTCGAGACGGAGGTCTGATCCAGTGTCTGGTGAGGCAGTTTTGCCACTTGGTTTAGTGGGCTGCCTGGAAGTCCATCGGCGGGTCCTGGTGACAGCTCGGAGTTCCTTGGAGAAGTATTCGGTGTTTTCGGTGTCTGCCTACAGCTTCCACGCATTTCAAGGGAGCGCGGGTTTCCCCAGCCTGTGTTGCTTTGGCGGGTGTTCGTCTTGTGTCGTCGTCGTCGTCATCGTAACTCCAGGTGGTGAGAAGCGAGGGGCAGGCTGTTCGTTAAAGAAGGGAGTGAAGGTACATGATTTGGGGTTGAAATGTGTTGAAGTGTGATTTAGTTTAGTGTGAAAAAAAAAATAATATAGAGGATTTACGGAGCCGTAAATCGCGCTGGCTTGTAGTTAAGGGGGAAAGGAGTGAGAGAGAGGTGTCGTGAGAGGTTATTGTCATCTGCGCGCGCGCGTCGAATGTCGGTATGCGCGGGGGTCATGTTTTCATTATATTGTGTTTTTTTTGGTGATTATTGCAAGTTGAAATTGATTAGGCGTATGCTTAATCACGTATGGCAGCAGGGGGGCGCCGTTCTGTCGCTCTGCTTTTATTAGTATGTTCGGGTTTCCGTACTAGTTCAGCGGCGGTGAGCGCTTGCGTTCTCCGGTGTTGTTGCTGATGTTGAATTATGTGTCATTAAAGGAAAAAAAAAAAAGAAAACAGTAATTTATATATGGCATTATGTGGTTTTTTTGGATATATACTATTTGATGTATGCTAATTGGGATGTGATATAATATGATGTTTGTAGGGTGGCATGTGAAGGATGGTTTGTCATATGGATAGTATTATTAATTGATTTTGTTTGATTTTGATATTGTAGAATAAGGAGAAAGGTAAGGTGTTTATAATTGGAAGTTAATAACTGTTTGTTTTTGTGCATTTTTTTTTCTTTCTGGATATTGTAGATTGATTTAGGTATTGTTTGATGGAATTGTGAGGGCTAGGTTGGGTTGTATTTAGTTTGACAGCTTGAATGCCTTGGTCGAAAGTGGAATTGCGAATTTGGTGTGCTTAAAGTTAGATAATTAATTGCGGGTCAGAGTAGTTATGACATTATTTTATTTCCAGGTATCGACATTTTTTTTTTTTTTTTTTTTTTTTTTGCTGCATCCTCTGGTCTGGGGCATCGCACCGGGTATTGCCTTGGCTTCTGTCATCGGTGTAGCTGACCTCTAGGTCATCGTCACAGACGACCGGGAGGGTCGAGAGCATCCTTCGAACGTCGAAGCTTCCCTTCCTGCTGTTCAGATCTGCTGAGCGGCTGAGCCTTTAGTCGTCTTCAGTTTGTGTTTACGGTGTTTTGAAATTAGTGACTTTGTGTTGAACTTACTCAGTGACAATGTGGTCACCAGTGCCCAAACTGTAAATGCCTGCAAGGGAAGGGAAAGAGTTGAGGTGTGAAAATTAGTTGTGAAGAAAAAAAAAAAAAAAAAAAAGATGGTTCGAGTGTGTGAAGGGTGAATGATATTGTATATGAGCTGTTGATGATGATATATATATATATATATATATTGATATATATATATATATATATATATATATATATATATATATAGATAGATAGATATATAGAGAGAGAGAGAGAGAGAGAGAGATAGGTAGATTTGGATATATTTGTATATGTTTATGTGGAGGGGGAATTGTAGTGAATTGTTTGTTTGTTTGTTTGTTTTTTGAGGGGGTGTTGTCGTGTCGTCTTAGTAGTTTGTATTGCGTGGGCACTTTGGGTTCTGTAGGCCATCCTTCCCCTCTGGATGACCCAGCCCCAAGGGGAAGGATGGCCTACAGAACCCAAAGTGCCCAC
>JADBJO010022459.1:0-27898 GCA_016801955.1 Conus betulinus | reverse complement strand
TGTGTGATAGCTTAACCCCGGTCATCTGCATCAGGCTAAAGTCATTAACTGAGCTTAAAGTCATAAGCCGCAAGTGTATATGCTGGGTTCAGGTTTATGATAAGTTCGTTAGAGAAATGAATTTGTGCTTAGCGAAAAAAAAAAAAAACGCTAAAAATTATCTATAACTACGACTACGTGTAGGATTTTGTTTTCAATGTGTTCATAACTTTAGTGATGGTCCCTCCAGTTCAGCTTCAGTTTTCAACAAGGTGTTACCGCCAGTGGACTAGTCCATGTGGTCCATGCAGATGTATGCATATGTGTTTATAACCTGTGGGTTTGTGTGAGCAACTTCCTGAATAGACGCATGTATGTGTACATAGATGTGTGTGTATGCGCATGCCTGTGTATATGGGAGTACACTCTCTCTCTCTCTCTCTCTCTCTCTCTCTCTCTCTCTCTCTCTCTCTCTCTCTCTCTCTCTCCTATAGCCACTTAAAACGATATTTTAACTTTATGCTTTTCTGTCCAACGACAGATTTGAGAAGGACTGGGCGCTCCATAGCTAAAACGCGTAGCCGTCTACTCCTCAAGAACGGCAAAATCAAATGTTGAAAACTCTTTGACACAGTGGTTAGCATCGCGGCTCACAGCTGAGAGGTCGTGGGTTCGGTTCCCATGAAAGCCATTGGTCTGTGGGATCCTTCGGCCCAGACAGGCTCCGGCCCAGTGCTCAGCTTCCAATGGGCTCGACTGGGAAGACTGGAACCACATTTTAAAGTTTCATCCTCCTAACGCGTGCACGTCTTAGACTGTGGCTCAAATTTCCTGACAACACCACAAGTGTTTGTATTTGTCATGGCTGCTTAATTCCAGAATACAGTATGAAAGTAAGTGCTAAATACAGGCCTTTCATGCTCAGACTGGAATGGAACTCAATAGCATGATCCTGATCATAAAAACACATAGCAAACAACATGAAACATAAAAAACAGGTAGCAAAAGCATATAAATGTACTCCAAGTTTATCTTCCAGAAAAACGTCACGACCAAACATGCGACATAATGTATTTGACGTCACAATCAAACATGCGTCATAATGTATTTCGTCACTGAGATATTCCATAAAGAAGAAAAACCGTTTCGGGCCGTTATGGCCATTAGTGACGGCTATTCTGGTAAAATAAAATACCGGGCATCTCCATGACCCATAATGAACATACCTACAAATTTTCAGAAGGATCAGCCCAAAAGTGTTGTCTGGAGCTAGTGGAACACATTTTTGACCAAGGACAGACAGACAGACACACAGACAGCATTTCTTTCTCTTTCGTTCCCATTGTAAAGTGCTCCCTGTTCTATAAGAACTGGCAGTACAAGAAGTCTCAAATTGTAATGCCCTTCATGCCTTGTTTTCACAGTGATTTCAGCTCTGAATCCCTTTCCCAGTCCATTCCCTTGGTGAGTTCATGTGGACATCGCCAGTATTGGCAAGTTCATGGGAACTGTTGTTGGAAAGACGTGGTGGCACACTGCTGGGAGGGGTGGAGGATGGGGGGAGAGTCTCTCTTACGCTTCACACCTGAGCAAAATTGTCGTCAGTAAGGGATCTAACAGGCAATGTCCCCACGTTTGCTGCTTCAGAACAGGCGCCACTGAATACTACGAGTCTACACAGCAGCAGTGCAGTGTCCCCTCTGGTGTGTTACAATTTAAAAGGGAGGCAAGAGAGGATGAACTTTCTCGAAAGATGTCACAGCAATAATGACGAGTTGCCAGCCTTCCTTTACTTAGCCCTACTGCTTTTAGATCTCTGTTGTGTTTTTTTTTCGGCCAGTGTAGTACTGTTGTTGTTGATTTATTTAGAACATTTGGAAAGTGAACATATACATAATTGTTCAGTTTTGTTTTCGGATCGAGTGATAATGCGACTGGAATATTCGAGATTATGTTAAAATGTTTACCAGGCTTCTGTAAGTTGCTAAGTGCATTACCGAAGGTTCGAGAATGTTGTAGATCGAATCATATTTGCGTCAGTTTGTCGCGTATTCACTGGTTGAACCTACTGATATGCAGAATATTCTAGAAAAGAATGATGAAGTATGTTCGAGAATATTCTTTAGATAACATGTAAAAGAATGAGAGCTGTGCGACTGTGAGGGAGAGAGAAATGAGAGTGGCTGAAGAGTTGTAGTCACTGTCGAACAACAGAAGGGTTCGTATCTTCACTGAGTTTGAGTCTAATCACGAAAAGCTGCTATCTGTAGAATATTGGCTGCTGCATGTACGACTGAGTTCCTGTACAACTTAGTGAACCTAAAGGTCAGTTGATTGCTGTCTGTTCCACTATTCTTCAACGTTTGTAAATAAAACGGTCCTCTTTGTGTCAATACCGCCTGGTGAATTTTGTCGGCTGCAAGCTGAGCACCTACCACAGGATCTACAACGAAATTTTACAAGCTTCTGCGTTTGCCTGTACATGTCCACTCATCTTGAAATGAGGAAGTCAGCGGTCTGGCGTGTAACATGCTGAGCTGCCTGGTGATGACTTGACGTGGACTGTTTCCTATGCGTTGCCAGTGCCGGGGATGATGACTTGACGTGGACTGTTTCTCATGCACTGCCAGTGCCAGGGATGATGACTTGACGTGGACTGTTTCCCAGGCGTTGCCAGTGCCGGGATGATGACTTGACGTGGACTGTTTCCCAGGCATTGCCAGTGCCGGGGATGATGACTTGACGTGGACTGTTTCCCAGGCATTGCCAGTGCTGGGGCTGGGACAGAACAAGCAAGGGTGTGGCTGTGAAATGGGAGCTGTGTGACAGGGGGGGGGGGGGGGGGATGGAGGGGGGGTGATGCCGCTGAGGTGGCACAATAGATCACACAGAGAAAAAAGGTTGAAAAGAGGTGTGTATGTCATGTAACTTCCGGGTAGGATTAAATCGCTCAGCAGTTTTCACTGTGTCAAGCAGGCTAGCAACATATTACCACCCCAAATCTAAGATCAGACAACTGCTGCTCACCACTGGGTTACGTTGCTGGCATGAGTCTTGTCCCCTGTTTCATAACGGGAAAACGGTGTGATGCTTCATCATTTGATACTACCACCCAAACCCATTTCCCTTTCCAAAGAAAAACAAGTATACAATGCTATCATACAGGCCCCAGTTGTGTTGTCAAATATTTCATGGTTACGTAGTACAAACCAACAGAGATTCAGGCTCATGTTAAAGATTAGATTCGGCTGTGACCCCTACATTGTGTATGCAAAACTATTTCCTGACCGTGAAAAAACGTCTTGAACACAATTGCACGTTAGATAAACGTACTTATTTCTAACAGCGACTGGCACGTTGAAAATAATTAACAGAATGATAACACAGGCATTGAGTAAAAAATATCTATGGGGAAAATTTAGTGTGGACATCAGAATATTTTGGCACATGGTCACAACAATAAAATGAAACTCATGTTGACCAGGATTCATGTCAATTTGTTCATTTATTTTTTTTTTTCAAGTTCGGAGTTTGAACGGAACAGTACAAGCGCTCCCTGTCTTAATTGGTGGATGATAATTCTTACATCTGAACTTGAATTCCCAGGAGTGCAATCAGTAGGCCAATGGATTATTGCTTCGATCACAAACTTTTCGGCATAAATCTCCCCACTAACTGGTCAATACTGGATTTCATTCAAATGATGTCTTTGTAATAGTCTAGCCAGACACAGAGGCGATGTTAAATATGTAAATAAAGTCAAAACCGAGAAAAGGAAATTACGCACGTATACTTAGTGTCGTGGTCAAAAGGCGAATCCATCATCAACTTTACAAAATAAAAATGCATGCTTTATCGTTTGTATTATCAGTGACATGAAACGTATTCATCACCTATAAAAAACTGGAGAAACATCTCTGAAGCTGTTCTCTGTTGTACTGGTCTTGTGTCTCACGTGTTGAAGGCAAGCATGAAGGTGGCTAATGCTGAGAGGTTCATCATATGGAAGCTCCTGGTGCCTTTCCATCTTTTGAAAAGTATTGTGAGTGTGGATACTTCTTCTTCTTCTTCTTTTCTTCTCTTTGTACTAAAACACAACATCCTGTTGATTATTCTGAAAATGTAATATGTTCAGGTTGAATTAAAGAATTCATTTGTCACATTCCCCAAACATACTTGAAACAGCACCATCTAATGCATGAAGTGGAAAATAGAGACACAACAACACTAACAACGCCACCATTGTCTTTTTTAACGTGGAGGATATCCATCTTCACTCAGCCAGGACCTGTCAGAGCTGGAGTGCATGGCGAGAAACAACAAAGGTCATTGAAATCAACGATCACGTGAAAACGGTTGTGCTGGTGTGTCTTTGAACCTGACTCACTTATAGTTGATGCGACCCACACATTTGCATTGCTGTCAGTGTGATTGATTTACAGTGTGTCATTGCGCCACACGATCTGTTTCAAGTGTTTTCGTTTCTTATCCTTTTCTCTTTTAACCCTGAGAGAGAGAGAGAGAGAGCGAGAGAGAGAGAGAGAGAGAGAGAGAGAGGGAGAGAGAGAGAGAGAGAGACATTATTTATGATCATATCTTTTAAATCCGTGTAGATTTAATGTACTGCACCTACTTTACACAAATACGCCAGTAAATCAAAGAAAAGACTGGCTGTCTCTCTCTCTCTCTCTCTCTCTCGCACACACACCACACACACACACACACACACACACACACACACACACATGTACGTAGACATGCATGCTCACGCCCACAATTACAAAACATACAGAAGTTCTGTCCTATTTAACCTGCTTATTACAACACACACATACATACACGCGCGGGCGCGGGCACACACACACACACACACACACACACACAACACACACACACACACACACACACATAGCACGCATACCATGCACACACACACACACACACACACACACACACACACACGCACACACACACACACACACACAGAAAAAATCAATCAGTGTGTGTGTGCGTGTGTGTGTGTGTGTGTGTGTGCGTGTGCGTGTGTGTGTGTGTGTGTGTTCAAAGTTTTGGTGTTGTTCATACAAATTAACAAGAATATTTACAAACACAAGAGAAAGGAGATTAGAAGTTGTTTCACGTAGTACGCCAACTCTTCATGTCATCTGCTGGCTAGTGAGAAATCTTTAATTTGGTGCATTTAATATTTATGTGCAGGAGGAAATGGGGGGAAAACAAAACGCCTCATTTGTATCCGTGAAATGAGGCGGACAGAAAACAAAATGATTTATATAAAATACGAAGACTGGAATCAAACTTCTTTCAGTTTCGGGGGATTGTTACAGGTCTGTGCTGCACAATCACGTTGTTTTTGTTTTGTAAACACACACGTGCCTATAAAAGGTTACAAATATGGCGTATTCCAAACCGCCGTGAAATGAAACGGTTCAGGGCGAAGTGTGTGAAAAAAGTGTGTGACCTATGCAAATTCAATGACCTATGCAAATTCAAACTGAGACGATTGCCTAGGAAGGCACTGATGCATCACTTATGACGTTCTGCACTGCAGTGTGCGGTTAAAAAATGAGGCGAAAAAAAAAAAAAAAATCCGCTCATATTAAAAATCGCGTGGTTTGTATACATTTTGCAGGGAGGAATTCTCTCATTTATGCTGTTTTACACACACACACACACACACACACACACAACACACACACACACTGTCACACACACACACACATTCAGTTGTTGGGCTTGTGGAAGAATGAAATACCGCACTCTTCCCTTTCTCTGTCAACAAACAACAGAGATCGAGATGTACAATGACTAATGATTTAATGACTCTTAAGTTTTGATGATAGTTTGTTGAGTATGTGTTATGATGGGCCCGGGGCGAGGTGAGTGATGCGATGGTGAAGTGTTTGGTTTGTGAAGATGTTACCTAAGTACGATTTACAATTACATAAACAAAATCAATAAAGAAAAGGAACAAAAACGAACACAGTTTCGACAATGTCACTCTTTTCCTATTAGTTTTCTTGAACTGTGAGCACTAGTTCGTTGTTCACTGTTCTTGCGCGAGACTGGTTGCTGAAGACCTTCCTGGTTGTGCGTATGCTTGGGTGATGAAAACGAAGAGGTTACTCGGCTCGTGAAGCGAAGGATGATTGGTGATGTGGAATGGCGATCATGACCTCGTCGTCCTGCTGATGATCTTGCAGGATGACTTTTCCGTCTTGTCTCACGTCGCCTTGTGGGCGTCTTGGTGGATCCCGACGGTGATGGTAATGAAAATATAAAAACCTGCAAGGCGACACACCGCTGTTACTTAGTGATCTATAACACATTCTGTTTTTCTTTCTGCTTGCTGCCCCGCCATTATTGGAGCATAGCCATCCTTCACCCTCTCTTCTGCACTCATTCTTCTTTGAAATAAATGAATTTTTATGAAAATTATTCACAATTGAACACATCGTTCCGTAGCTCAATCAACTATTACATTTTCATTCATCACTTATGGATCAATGTTGTTGTGAAAATTACACACTACATTCTAGGGATATGGTGGGTATAATGTCTTCAAAATGACGTTGTTTATCATTCATGACGTTACTAGGTGAAGTAGATCTGCATGGAATGTGAAGATGGCTGAAAATAAAACATAATCAATGAAACACATGATGATAAGGTGTGATGGGGTGATCGACAGATGATGATGTCAGTCATCCAGTCTACTCCGGTATGAACTGATCATGGTGCAACGATGTTAAACTAAACCATAAGTGATTAAGATTAGATCGGAACTCGGAATGGAACTGGAGTCGTATATCATGTTATAGATAGACGCGGCGTAACGATACGGCTCACGCAAAACGGATTAGACAGTGTGATCGATTAGTTAAAAAACCTGAATAATGATATAATCGAAGTATTATGCAAAATGACTGAGTGTATCTACCTCAGTGTAACCCTTCTTGCTTGCCAAACACTGGCGACGATCTAGTGACAGTGGTTGGGTGGATGACCCAATACCCCATCGCTGGTTCACGGGATCTCGCCCCTCGTGTCCTGGCGTTCAAGCACTGGGTGGCCTCTTCCAGAACTTTGCTCTTGTACGGGTGGTGACTTCTGTCCTCTTCAAACACGCTGCTTCTTCAACGGCAATCTTCTTCTGGTGCTGCCTGCCTCCTTCTTCTTGCTCTTCTGAGCTTGTCCGTTAGAAAAACCATTCCGCCGTCCACTGTTATGTTTTATACAACACTTAATAGGTTAGATTATAGAACAAATCACGATATTATTTTGCTTAATTAATGTACAAATATGATATATAACTCACCGGATTTATTATTAGAGCGTGTAATTCTGCAAGACAATGAAACTATTTTCAATGCGTAAGCATACGGAATGAGTTCACAATTCTTACACTGTCTTCAAAAGTTACTCTTTACGTCATTGGCGTGATGTTTTATTTCTTTCACTAATTTGTGTAACTTTGTTAGCGCGACACACGCGCGCGCGCACGCACACACCACACACACACACACACACACACACACACACACACACACACACACACACACACACACACACACGTCAGTAAGCACCTGCCATACGTAGATACACTGGACTATATCCTCAACATTCCAGGTCTGGTACAATCACTACACCATCCCACTTCCGATACTACACAACATTACACCACCAACATCACACACCACATCACCACCTAGACCACACCACACTACGTCACCACCTACACCACATTCCACCACATTGTACCACCTATACCACACCACACCGATACCACACCACCTATACCACATCAAATCACATCACCTATACCACACTGCACCACCTACAGTACACCATCTATAGCATACCATATCCCACACACTATCTTCTCCACCCCACACAACTCACACCACCACCAGCTATACCATACCACACAAAATCACACCACTTTCATACCCACACTAAAGCACCTATGCCAAGCCAGACTACAACACAATCACCACACCATAACACAGCACCTATACCACACCAGACCGCGTTACTTATATCAAAACATACCAAATCACAGAACCTATTCCACACCACACCAAATCACACAACCTACACACACACACCACACCAAATCACACAACCGACGCCATACCACACCCCAACATAATGCCACCTGTAATGCATCATACGACATCAGGGCAGTAAGCACGCTACACCAAATCATACCAGCTATGCTTCATGAAACCACGTCATACAACTGACACCAGACCACACTCAATCACACCACCGGTATTACATCACCTGTACCACGTAACAACGCATAAAACTCGTATACAACCCCACAAATATACCCGACCTAATACCACACCACCTCACACCACCTATACCATACCACACCACATCATACAACCAACACCACACCACCTATACCGCACCAAATCACACCACCTATGCCACACCACACCAGCTGTGTCATACATCATATCACCTAATCAGTACTACACCAATTACACCATCAGCACCACAATGCAACTCTAATCTATCCCACACCACCCTACAGCATATTACAACACCTATACCATACCATGTCGGCCGCACAAAACCAATTCACGCCAACGCATCTAGGAAAGCAGCTAGGAAATGACTTTAGAAGCAATAGTTATATAAGATATCCCCTCCATGTTTTTACAGTGTTTTTATTTTCAGGTTTTATTTATTATTCATCATGTCTACAGCGGATTGTCCACTGAATGTATGATATGTCTACAGCGATAGCATACTGAATGCATGATAATGTCTACAGCGATAGCACACTGAATGTATGATAATGTCTACAGCGATAGTCCACGGAATGTATGATAATGTCTTCAGCGATAGTCCACTGAATATATGATAATGTCTACAGCGATAGTCCACTGAATGTATGATAATGTCTACAGCGATAGTCCACTGAATGTATGATAATGTCTACAGCGATAGCACACTGAATGTGGGATAATGTGTATGGCGGATAACACACTGAATGTATGATAATGTCTACGGCCGATAGTCCACTGGATATATGATAGATAATGTCCACAGCGGATAGTCTATAGAATGTATGATGATGTGTGTGTCGGAGAGTACACTGAATGTATGATAATGACTATAGCGGATAGTGCACTGAATGTATGAAAAATGTGTACAGCGGATAGTGTTTTAAATGAATGATAATGTCTACGGCGGAGAGTACACTGAATGTATGATAATGTCTGTGTGGGAGAGTACATTAAATATGTCATAATCTCAGCTGCAATTAATACACTGAATGCATGATAAATGTCTACAGCAGAGAGTACATTAATGTATGATAATGTCTGCAGCAGATGGTCCACTGAATGTATGATAATGTATACAGAACAAAGTACACTGGATGTGTGATAATGTCTAAGGCAGAGAGTCCGCTGAATCTATGATAATATCAACGGCGGATAGTCCACTGAAAGTAGGACAATGTCCACAGCGGATAGTCCACTGAATGTAATTATGTATACGGAAGATTGTCCACTAAAATGTATGATAATGTCTATGGTGGATACTCCACACTAATAGCATGATAACGTCTAAGGCGGATAGTCCACTAAATGTATGATAATGTCTACAGCAGACAGTCCACTGAATGTATGATAATGTCTACGGCAGACAGTCCACTGAATGTATGATAATGTGCATGGCAGAGACTCCGCTAAGCGAATGATGATGTCTATGGCGGATAGTCCACTGAATGTATGATAATGTCTACGGGTGATACTCACTGAATTTTACGATAATGTGTATGGCGGAGAGTCCACTGTATGATAATATTATACGGCATATAGTCCACACTAAATGTGTGATAATGCCTGTGGTGGAGAGTACACTGAATGTATCATAATCTCAGCTGCGGATAGTACACTTAATGCATGATAACGTCGACGGGCTGAGAGTAATGCATTCAATGCAAAGATAATGTCTACGGCAGATCCTCTACTAAATGTGTGATAATTGTATGGCGGAGAGTCCAGCAAATGTATGATAATGTCTACGGCGGATAGTCCACGAAATGTATGATAATGTCTATGGCGGATAGCCCACTGAATTTATGATAATGTCCATGGCGGATAGTCCACTTAACGTATGATAATGTCTATGGTGGATAGTCCACAAAATGTGTAATAATGTCTGTGGGAGATAGTCCACTAAATGTATGATAATGTCTATGGCGGATAATCCACTAAATGTATGATTATGTTTATGTCGGATAATCCACTGAATCTATGATGATATCTATGGCATATAGTCCACTAAATGTATGATAATGTCCTCAGCGGGTACTCCACTGATTGTATGGTAATGTGTATCGCCGATAGTCCACTAAATGTATTATAATGTCTATCGCAGATAGTTTACTGAATGCATGATTATGTCTACGGCAGATAGTCCCCTAATGTATGATAATGTGTGTGGCGGATAGCCCACTGAACGTACGATAATGTCTAAGGCGGAAAAGTCCACTGAATGTGTGATAATGTCTAAGGCCGATAGTCCACTGAATGTGTGATAATGTGTATGGCGGAGAGTTCACTAACTGTATGATAATGTGTATGGCGGATGTTCACTGAATTTATGATAATGTCCTCGGCAGAGAGTCTACTGTATGTATGATGTTTACGGCATATAGTGCACTAAATGCATGATAATGTCTATGACGGATAATCCACTGATGTATGATAATGTCTATGGCGGATAATCCATTGAACGTATGATAATCTGTATGGTGAAAGTGTCCACTGAATGTATGATGATGTCTACGGCAGATAGTCTACTAAATGTATGATAGTGGCATGGTGGATAGTCCACTTAACGTAAGCTAATGTTTATGGTGGACAGTCCACTGAAACGTATGATAATGTCTGAGGCAGAGAGTACACTGAATGTATCATAATCTCAGCTGCGGATTGTACATTGAATACATGATAATGTGAAAGGCAGAGAGTTCATTCAATGTATGATAATTTCTATGGCAGATACTCCACTAAATATATCATAATGTGTATGGTGGAGAGTCCACCAAATGTATGATAATGTCTATGGCGGATAGTCCACTAAATGTATGATAAGGTTTACGTCGTATACTCCACTAAATGTATGATAAGGTTTACGTCGTATACTCCACTAAATGTATGATAATGTCTGTGGTGGATAATCCACATAATGTATGATTAAAAAAAAAAAACCGGTCATACACACAACACTCCACTCCCTTTTTATGGTTATACTTGTCTGTCTATACAGGAGTGTCTGCAGGTGTATCAGCCTGCGTACGCAGAAGAAGAAGAAGAAGATTAGGAAGAAGAAGAAGAAGATGTATGGTAATGTCTATGGCGGATAGTCCACTAAATGTATGATAATGTCTACAGCAGATACTCCACTAAATGCATGATAAGTCTATGGCAGATAATCCACTAAATGTATGATAATGTCTATGGCGGATAATCCACTAAATGTATGATAATGCTGATGGCGGATAGTCCACTGAATGTATGATAATGTCTAAAGTGGATAGTCCACTGATGTTAGATAATGTCTACGGCACATAGTCCACTAAATGTATGATAATGTTTGTGGCAGATAATTCCACTAAAAATATGACAACGTCTCCGGCAGATAGTCCACTGAATGTATGAGAATGTCTACAGCGGAGAGTCCGATGAACGCATGATCATGTCTATGGTGGATAGTCTACTCAATGTAGGATAGTGTGTATGCGGATAGTCCACTAAATGTGTGACAATGTCTACAGCAGATAGTCCGCTAAATGTTTGCTAATGTCTATGGCGGATAATCCACTAAATGTATGTAATGTGTAGTGCGGATAATCCACTGAATGTTGATAATGTCTATGGCAGATATTCTACTGAATGTATGATAATGTCCACAGCGGATACTCCGCTGAATTTGATAATGTCAACGGCAGATAGTCCACTGAATGTATGATAATGTCTACGGCGGATAGTCCACTCAATGTATGATAAAGTGCATGGCGAATAGTCCCCTGAATGTATGATAATGTCTATGGTAGATAGTCCCCACTGTAGGTATGATAATGTCAACGGCCAATAGTCCACTGAATGTATGATATGTGTATGGCGGAGAGTTCACTAAATGTATGATAATTTTTGTCGGATAGTCCACTAAATTTATGAACATGTCTATGGCGGAGAATCCACTGAATGTATGATAATGTGTACGGCAGATAGTCCACTACATGTATGTCTACGGCAGATATTCCACTAAATGTATGATATGGTGAATGGCGGATAGTCCACTGAGTATGATAATGTATATGGCGGATAGTCCCACGAAATGTACGATAATGTCTACGGCAGATAGTCCACTGAATGTATAATAACTTCTATGGCTGATAGTCCTCTGAATGTGTGATAATCTCTACGGCAGATAGTTCACCAATGTATGATAATGGCTATGGCTAATAGTCCAGTGAATGTATGATAATGTCAATGGCGGATAGTCCTCTGAATGTATGATAATAACGTCTATGGCGGATATTCCACTAAAGTATGATCATGTCTATGTTGGACAGTCCCACTGAATGTATGATCATGTCTATGGCAGATAGTCCAGTAAATGAATGATAATGTCAGCGGTGGATAGTCCAGTAAATGTATGATCATGTCTCTCGAAGATTTTCAACTGAATGTAAGATCATGTTTGCGGCAGATAGTCCACTAGATGTATGACAATGTCTATAGCAGATAGTGTGCTGAATTTATGACAATGTCTAAGGCAGAAAGTCCACAATAAGTGTGATAATGTGTGCGTGGCGAGTCCACTAAATGTATGGTAATGTCTAAGGAAGATAGTCTACTAAATGTATGATAATGTGTATGGCGGAGAGTCCACTACTACATGTATGATAATGTCTACAGCAGATAGTCCACTGAATGCATGATAATGCGTATGGAGGAGAGTCCACTAAATGTATGATAATGTCAACGTTTGATAGTCCACTTCATGTATGAAAATGTGTATGTGGATAGTTCACTGAATGTTTTGTAATGTCTACAGTGGATAGTTCACTGAATGTATGATCATGTCTACAACAGATACTCCACTTAATGTATGATAATTGTGTACGGCGGAGAGTCCGCTAAATGTTTGACAATGTCTATGGCAGATAGTCCACTGAATGTATGATAATGTCTACGGCAGATAGTCCACTGAATGCATGACAATGTCTACGGCAGACAGTCCACTGAATGCATGATAATGTCTACGGCAGATAGTCCACTGAATGCATGACAATGTCTACGGCAGAAAGTACATTGAATGAATGATAATATCTACAGCGGATGGTCCACTGAATGTATGGTAATGTCTATGGTGGATAGTCTACTGAAAGTATGATAATGTCTACGGCAAATAGTCCACTAAATGTTTGATAATGTATATGGCGGATAATCCACTGAATGCATGATAATGTGTATGGCAGATAGTCCACTGAGTGCATGATAATGTCTATGGCAGATAGTCCACTGAGTGCATGATAATGTCTATGGTGGATAGTTCACTGAGTGCATGATAATGTGTATGGCAGACAGTCCCACTGAATGCATAATAATGTCTGCGGCAGCTAGTCCACTAAATGTATGATGTCTAAGATAGTCCACTGAAAGTATGATAATGTCTACACCGGATAGTCACTTAAATGTATGATAATGTCTACGGTGGATAGTCTACTGAATGTATTGTAAATGGTACGATTCTTCCCAGCCTTTGACAACAGAGAGTTGTAGTGGCTAACCCCTCAAATGCGGGATAGAATCGCAATGAGGGGCAACCTAGCTTGTAGGTTGGAATGCCAGTCAAGTGGCTGGTCACTCAGCAGACAATTTTCCCACGGCTGGTCTGGGAGACTGGTTTTGGAGAGACAGCCATTGGACTTCAGTCACATCGTAATTGGTGTCGCCTTTGCTGAGGAGCTCTTGAGAGCCTCCCTTTGACCATGGCTGGTCTGAATGGTCTGGTCTGGGAGACTGAGTATAGGCTGGGGGGACAGCCCTGGGAGACCGTGGAGCCGTGGTTGGTGTTGTCTTTGCTGAAGTGGACTTGAGATTATGGAATATGTAAACATCTTCAGATGGGAAGCTGGATTTTTACCGGTACAGAGTCTGAAGGGTCTGTTTCCTCTGCACTTCTCCAGACCCAGCCACTTACATGGCGGTCGGCCCGTTGGTTGTCGGGCCCTGGGGAATAGAATGTTCGTTCAAGAGCAGCCCAGCGAGGCCAGATCTTAGGCACTTAAGACGCTTGTAGTCGTTCTATTGTGACTCAGGCCACAAAAGACTTTCTCGAAAGATCTCGTTCAAAGGGGTTGGAAGGCCTATATACTCCCCAGCGTTCTGGCTCTGAGATCATTTCTTCACTGAGCAGAGTGTGGTGAAGGCTGTGACGCTGGTTCAGGTGTTGTGAATGTAAAGGTATGTTGTTAGGTTTTGCCTTTGGTTTGGCTATGTTTTACCTAGAGTGAGGGCAGATAGAGTACTATCTTCGTGAAACAACTTTAGTAGTAAATGGAAGTTAAAAGTTCTATGTTCTTACATTTTTATTGTACAAACTCCAATTTCTTATCAACTGGAAATGTGATATACCAAATTTCCACAGTCAATTATTCAGGTAACTTTGTAACTAAGCAGGTGCTGGCGCTTAATAAGAATGAAATCAGAAACAGTTATTCAGTATTGTCACAGATTTTATGGTGAGTAATCAACAAATCGATGCCAGAAAAAATATAGATTACAGACGTTGCTGTCTTTTATTGTGATTAGTGGATAAAGTTTAACGCGCGCCCCCCTGCAGGTTCCTTGTGTTCGAACACTAGACAAACTGGCTTGTAAACGTCGCCCTTGTTGGCTGGCGAGACGGATAGGGTTAAGTCACAGTGATGAAACCGCACGGCGGCCTGAGCAAATGATTAAGATACAGCCAGTGAAGCTAGTTTGATTATTCCTCTGTGTGTCTGAGTTGGTTACCTGTTACAAAACCAGTGTTTTACCTGTTTGTTCGATTGTTTCATTATTTGAGCGACTGAAGGGTTACGTGGTTACTTGGCTGAGTAGTAATTAGGCAGTTAATTACTTGAATGCTGCTCGGTTGCTTGTGCGTTCTTGTGTCTATTTTGTACACGAGTAGCCACTGGTCAGTCAGTTTGTTTATTCAGTCGCTGCATCTGTTAGTCTGTGAGTGTTCACTTGTTCAATATATTTACACCCGTGGGTCCATTGCAGGGCTGAAAAGCAACTGCCATTGTTGGGCCGGGGTGTAGGCCTAACAGGTGACACGTGGAGCCATAGCGTGTAGCACGCACTGTCCTGTGTGTGTGTGTGTGTGTGTGCTGAGAAAGGAAGATAGCTTTAGTTGGCATGTTAATGTGCAAGATGTGTCCTTTCTGAGTTTGATCATATGTGTGGACACTACATATGATTTTTGTCCATACAATTGTGTAATGTTGTTGAAAAATGGATGTTAATTTATTTCATTTATTGTTCATTGCTCCTGCCGTTCGCAACGGGGAGTTCTATTTTGAGTGTGTGTGCTTAAATGTATGTTCACTTATAATACTCTTCTTCGCTATGAAATCATGATCCATGCTTTTGACCGTGTGTAATTCCTGGCGTTCGCAACGGGGAGTGTCAATGTTAATGTTATAATAATGAAATTATTATGTTGTTTATCCTGCCGTTCGCAACGGGGATCCCCTTCCTTAATGTAATGATGATGAAATTATGTTGTTGGTCCCTGCCGTTCGCAACGGGGGTCGCCTATGGTTAATGTTATGTTTATGATATGATTATGTTATTGATTGCAAATATATGTTTTACCTCCTACCGTTCGCAACGGGGAGGCCTTTTGGTTGATGTTTGTTGTAAATCCTGCACTTTAATTTTCGTATTGTCTGTGTGCTACAGGGACAATATTAAGATATTTTTTGTAAGCTTAGACCTATTATTTTTATGTGTATTTCACCATTCCATTATGAATGTTTGATGCTTGTCTTAGCTTAATTTGAATGATTATGTTTTCCTGTGTATATGTTTTTATATAAATACCTCATGCTTATGATTATTATTGTTTATGTCTTAATAGGTCGGTGGTTTGGTTATAGTTTGTTCGATCCACCATGATTTGAAATGAAAAGAGAGAGGAACCAACGAGCTGGTGTTGGTGTGGAAGTTGATGTGTCAACTCGCTCTCTCCCTCATCTCCTACTCCCTTCCACCCTCCTTATCTTCTCCATCCATCCACTACCCTTACAGTGTGATATAATGTCTACAGTGGAGAGTACGCTAAATGAATGATAACGTCTATGGCGGATAGTTTTGAATGTGTTTTCATTTTTCTAACAAGCAATTCCATTGATAAAGAAAGGATGGGAGGGGGGTGGAGTGTCTGTGTACGAGTTTGTGTTGGGACTACTGATTATCGTGATAGTGGTAGTGGCGGATATAATTATGTGTATAGGAGGTGATCTAATTCTGAATCTAATTGTAATCAAAATATAAAGATATTGTATCCATTTGCAACACTGACTTTCATTTCCAAACATTTATGTTTCATTTTGAGAGAGAGATAGCCTCCTACACAAAACACGCACTATTAGATTTATTCATTGTTACTGTCAGTTCCAGCTTGAGTGCCACAGCATATAAACTGTATAAATGGTTTGGAAACCTACTCTTTGATGTAGATAATAAAATACATGATCTGCAAAAACCAAGAAGAATGACTCCGCGTCAAAATGAAAAAAATACATTATGATGTAATTTTTTTCAGTGATTCTTAAGCGTGCTTTCTTTGGTGGCATCAGTTATTGGATCAATGGAGCACCTAAGGTGGTGATTTTTTTTTTTCTGTACTTTTTTTTTCTTTTTCCCCCAAGGCCAAAATCCACCTCTTCATTTTTTGGTGTTTCACACTGTCATCTTCATATGCCAAAAAGAAAAGCGGAAAAAAAAAAAAAAAAACAATTCCACTACTAGTTTTTTTTTTTTTCTTCCCTTCTTTTCTTTCCCAACCAATTTCTTACACACCATGCGTAGTCTGTATGTTCTCTTACGAATGGACATATTTTTTGCCGATTTTAGTGTTTTTGGCAGTTGGTACAAAGTGTCTGGGTTTGTTAATGTACTAATGTGTGGTGTACTGGCACACTCACTCTGATAATGTGTTGCACTATACAAAGGAAACAACATAGATGAAACAAAGGACTTAATTATTTACAGTTTTTCATTTTGTTTTACACTTACACCCGCACACACACACTCTCTCTCTCTTCCCCCTCCCCCCCCCCCCCCCCCCCCCCCCCCCCCCCCTCAAATATGATAACAATGATAGTTACCTGTTAAAGACATGAAACCATAGCAAAATTTATGGTAAACAACCAATTCCGTATATACACACGCCTGAAAGGATATCGTTGGTCCTGATTGCTCGTCTCCCTCTCCTTCCTCCTGCCCTAGCGCATGAGCGCTCTTCACGTCACACCACCACCACCATACACCCACCCCAACACCCATCCACCCCCCCACCCCCAACCCCACCCCCCACATCCAACTACCCCCACCCTCACCCTCACCCCTCAAGAAAGTACAGAGGAGTGGCACGCAAAATGCACACACACACACGTGCATGTATTTAATATGTGTGTGTGTGTGTGTGTGTGTGTGTGTGTGTGTGTGTGTGTGTGTCTGTGTGTCTGTGTGTATGCGTGTGTAAGACTGAATGCATATATGAGATCTCTTTATATTTTCCTCACTTGCAATTGATTTTTGAATATGACTGAAATTGGCAGCCTAGATTCCTTTTTTATTATATTTATATATATATATATATATATATATATATATATATATATATGCTTATAAAACCATCTTTGCAACAATCACAATATGGTTTATTTTCAGTAGTATATGTCTGTCAATATTTCTTGTGTCTAAGAATTCCAAAAAAGCACAGTTTCTTCAGAAAACACGATTTTTGTGTTGTATACAGCTAATATGTATTGGCTGACAAATTTCCAAAACGAATTAACCTTATGACAGTGAAAAAGAAATGTTCAATGTAATCAATTTTATCATTGCAATATGAACAATTTCGATTATCCCTGACTTTCATTTTGCATAGCATTATATTAGTCGGGTATATATTTTGTAAAATTTTCCATTGTAAAACTCTCAGTCTGGTTTCTTTGTGTGCACAAGGGGGGTATCTTCCATATATTTTCATTTAACTCCAGTCCATATTTATTAGACCAAAAACGGGCTGCACATGGTTCTGTGTAACTGAGGGAACACAAAGTTGCACGGAAAATTCCTTGCAAGATATATGCTTTTTTGTTACAGAAAAAGAGGTGGTTCTGAAAAATCTATATCATATCTATCTTGTTCACTAACCCTAGTAATAAAAATGTGTGTGGCCGCTGACACTACATTATACTCTAAGATCCTTGCAGGGGAGGCTCCTATCTTGTTAACCACGTCCTGGTATGAAAGCATTCCCATTTGGACCATACATGTCACTAACATTTAGTATTTTGCCCTTTATCCAGTCAGGGAAGAAAAGGACATTTCCTCGATATTTTATGTATTGGTTATTCCACAGTAAAGAGGGAAAGGGTGAGACATCTTCATGTTTATTAAGATCTAACCATGTTTTCAGAGTAATTTTCAAAAATGTGAATGTATCTTGTCTAAACCTTGAAAAAGTGCGCTTTTAGTATTTGCATAAAAAACACTTGACATTCTCACCAAAGGGTAGAAATATTTTTCTCGGAATTAAAGTCCATCTTTCATTGTTTGTGGCCTTACAAATTCTTACAACCCATAACAGGAGAAAAAGCAGATTGCATCTGTCTTAGATCTATCATTTTTAATCCTCCTTTTTCATATTCACTGCACATTACGCTTCTTTTAACTTTTTCAAATGCCTTTCGATTACAATGTTTTTTACGCCAAAGAAATCTAAAAAGCATGCGATTTATATCTGATAAGATCTTGTCAGGAATAACAAATGTTTGCATAACATAGACCATTTGTGAAATAAGAAATGTTTTAATAATATGTATTTTACCCATTTCACTAAGATCTCTTTTTTTCTCAGGAGTGAATAATTCTCTGAATAGTTTCTATTCTTTGCAACCAATGTCCTCTACTAAAGATGCTGGTTTTATCATTCTCATGATAAATACCGAGAATCTTTAGTTTATTTTTCCACGTAAAGCCATAAAAGCTGTCTGTACTGTGCTTTTTTTTTTTTTTTTTTACTACCTATCCACATAGCTGCTGATGTATTTTTATTTATTACCAAACCAGAAAACAAGGAAAAATCATTGAGTATATCTAATGCATGTATCATGTCATGCTGATCTGTCAAAAATAAGGTAACATCATCTGCATAAGCGCAATTTTTGATTACATTAACAAACGTATTTCTTGAACCATCTAAATCAAATCTTTTAATGTTTCTACAGGTTTTTTTTAAATCTTTATTGCTAGCAGTTCTATAGCCAACACAAATACTAAGAGAAAAAAGGACATCCTTGTCGGATTCCTGTTCCAACCACAAAATATTCTGATGTCCAGCCACTATACAAAACACAACTACAGTATCAGCGATTAATACTTGAAACCATCTAATGAATTCTTCCCCAAACCCATACTTTTTGAGAGCTGTTAACATAAAGTCTTTAGATATACTATCAAAAGCTTGTGTATAATCAATACTTAAAAGCAAACGAGGAATATTTTCTACATTTAAATTATCAATAACATCATCAATTAGTCTCAATAGCGTAGCTGCTCGATGTCCCTTTGATATACCCAACCTGATCTTAACTTACTAAATCTCTAATTACTTCACATAAACGATTTGCCAAATATTTAGACAAAAGTTTATAATCGCTATTCGTTAACGAAATTGGTCTCCAGCTTTTTTTTAAACATTTCTAGGTAGATCATTGCCTTTGTGAATTAATGTGGTGACTGCTTTTCTCTGAGAAGAAAGTGTCCCTTTTTCAAATGCAGATTTAAGTGATGATGTTAACAAACTTTTTATATGATACCAAAATACTTTTAAAAATTCTGTTGTAAGGCCATCACTTCCTGGCGATGAACCACCATTTTTAGGGCTTTAAGAGCTGTTAGCAGTTCATTTTATGTCAAGTCGCCTTCACAACTATCCTTCTGAGAGTCAGAAAGCTGTGGCACTGAAGCATCAGATATAAAGTTATCTACCATTTGTTCCATGTTTCCTGCTCTTACCTTTTTCTTGTACAACTTCGAATAATAGTCTCGCTGCATTTTCATTATTTCTGACTGTTGTGTACTGATCTACCATTTTCATCGCAAAGTTCGTCTATTATCTTTGAATTTGCTCTTGATTTTTCCAAGTTCATAAAATATTTTGTGTTTTTTTTTTCCCCCTTCATCAATCTGTTTCATTCTAGATCTTACCTGTGCTGCACGTGCTTTATAAGATTCCAATAATTCTAATTCTTGCATTAAATGCTGTTGCTGATTTTGATAATGAATATCATTAGGATTTTTTTTTGGCAATGTTAATATCTAAGTCATTTAACTTACCTTTATTTCTACTAACTTATTTCTTTTGTCGATGCTCTTACCTTTAGCATAAATTATTGTAAAACTCTTAATCTTCAGTTTTAGGACTTCCCATTCCATTTGAAAATCAATGTTTTCGTCCATATGTGATATATGATCATCTATCAAACTATTAATCTGTGTAACATAGCTTAAGTCATTCAACAATGAGTGATTGAACTTCTACAGCCCAGGTCCCCTCTCAAAACTTGAGAATTTCAATTTGATGGAGCAACCTCTGTGATCTGTGAAAGGGATAGAATGAATATTGTAGTCTATTGTTTTGTCAAACAAATCATCATTTGATATGAAATAATCCAAACAACGTGTAATAAAAGGAGAAGGTCTATGCCATGTAAATTCTTTTTCATCCTGATGAAACAGTCTCTAGGTATCATACAGGTCATGGCTTATTATTAAATCATTGAATTTCTTGTGACGGACCGTTTCCAGTCCAGTCACAAATTTTTGTTCAACCGTGCTAACCGGAAGGTAGTCGTCCGGAAGCCAGTTGAAAAGTTTACCTGACTGCTGCTCACCTGCGCTCTTTTTAAAGCCGGGTGAGCTGAAACGGTTAGGCAGTCTCTGCAGTGATTCCGGCAACGCAACTACCCAGAAGCTGAAGAGGGACTCCCATCTGTTTTTGGTGGCAGTCAGTCAGGTATTTATCATAAAGAAGTGAGTTTTAAAGGAAGTGGTCTTGACGAAAAAAAAAAAAAAAAGATTTGTTTATTCTGTGACTTAACTAATTACGAACTTCATGATGAAAAAAGATGTTGAGTTTTCCAATGTGGTTTAGCTAGGCTTCGCGAGAAGGGGAGAGTTTTAATGCTATGGATAATAAGCTCCCAAAGTGAGTGACATAGACTATCATATATGCTGGTTTTGATTTTTGATGTGGATGAGTATTTAACTCACTCTTGATATGAATATTGAATAGTTGTGTGTTGGTAAACAAGAGTGTGTGGAAAATTTTTCCCTTACATATATTGAAGTAGATGAATATTTTGGAAAAAAAAAATACCTTCTAAAATCTGGTGATTATATGAAATGAAATGAACATTTCTTTTCGTGTTACAAGAAAAAAGAAATGAACATTTTGTCGTGACATTTATAGTTTGATGAAAAGTAATTATTAATTGTGTGTAATGAAGTGTATTCATGGTTTATTGAAGAGGGTCTAGGTGGGAATCCTTTCCCCAATTTGGAAAACTAAATTTTGAAAGGTTTATATTGAAATCCTTTCCTGTGTAGTGCTGTGATTCCGGAAAAGGGAATGTTGTAGTGTTATGATTCCGGAAAGGGAATGTTGTAGTGTTGAAGAAAGAGAATATGTTGATGTTTGTCCCAAGTTCTAGTGCAATGTGATGTGGCTATGAATATGAATGTAGTCGTGATTGTAATGAATAGTAGCCATGATAATCAAGGTAGTTAATCAGTTTTCCCCAGGTAGAAGTGTACCCTGGTCTGAAGGGGACTGGCTGCCACTTTCTGAGGGTCGGGGCTGTAGCTGTGTTCTACCCCCTTGTTCTCCGCCTTGTGTCGGTGTGGAGAGGTCGGCCTGAGTGCCGACAATCTACCCTACCTGCCACTGCGCCCGGGACCGACTACCCGCTGAGCCAGTTAGGCGGGAGACGCCGCTGCTGCCAAGCCAGAGCGCCGCTCCCGCGATTTGATCCAGCGACTGTTGGCTAGGCCGTCGCTGCGTTCTGTGTTTTGTGTGTGTGAGCCACAGCTCCTGTGTGAGACTGTCGCCTTGTCGTCGGCAGAGACGCCGTGAGTGTGTGTAGTGATTTTTGAGCCACAGCTCTGTGAAGTTCTATAGTCCTGTGTCAGACTTGACTCTGTAGACGTCGTCTTCGTCGTCTTCATCAGCGTTCCATCGTCGTTGTCATCTTCTCGTCTTCGTCGTCTTTAGCATCCTCCTATAGCCATTATATTATATTTAGATATATATTTCTGTGTGTACGCCTTATGGTTGGCGTGCCGACCTATATGAACTTGTATTTATTATATATGTTTGTCTGATGGCTCGGGCAGCATAAAACAAAAAAAAAGTGTTGTTCTGTTGCCTGGCTGTCAATGTTCGGGTGTGTGGGTGTGTGTATGTGAATGGAAAAGTCGTGCATGCATCCATAATTTCTGTGTGAGAGTCAGGCAGTCAGACACCCCCCCCCCCCCCCCCCCCCCCCCCCCCCCCGACCCCCCCCCCCCCCCCCCCCCACCCCCCCCCCCCCACCCCCCCCCCCCCCCCCCCCCCCCCCCCCCCCCCCCAACCCCTCCCCCCCCCCCCCCCCCCCCCCCCCCCCCCCCCCCACCCCCCCCTCCCCCACCCCCCCCCCCGCCCCCCCCCCACTGATGACAGAAGAAAGTATTCTTCCCATTAGGAAGTGATTTGACTGAGCATTGAGATAAAATCTTCCCAGTTCATCAAAGAAAGTATTATGCCCCAGTTCATTGTCATTTTTGAGCATTACTACATTCCACAATGACAACTTTTTATGCTCGGAATTCTATTTCATGGCCAATTAGTCTTCATGGTGATACTTTGTAATTATCAACAACAATTACTGCCGAACCGACCTAAAAACAACTTGACCACAATATTATGTGAGGTATAAACTATTATGTAATAATTCACATTTGCCCCATCTTTTTTTCCATGCCCATAATAAACGTCACTAGTGAGGGTGTGTTTCTTGCAAGCAAATTACATCATACTTTCTCTTTCAAGTGTTTTTAAATATTGATTTTCTTTTCTCCAGCACGAGCGCACAACCCCCTGAATATGAATTGAATGAAAAAAAAAAAACGGTCAACCCAGAGTCACAAGCCATAAGGAAAGTCCGTAATCCAAGCCGTTATCAAATCCAAACGCAAAACCGTGAACAAAGTAAAGTCCGTGTAACGCGCCGTAATAAGTCGTCTCCGTCAGATCAAAACCGGCACGCTCGGTGGTGAAGTTCACCCACCATCTCCCATACCTTACTCTGCCCACTCGAGACACGGAGCGGAGCGGTCAGTGTGTGCCCGAGAACACGGTGAGCATTTTAGCCTTTGGCCCCACGTCATGCCGCTGGCTAGGTGAATCCTCGTCACCTGGACCTCTGTCGCTTGCCACCGGTTTCTGCTTGAACGCTGGTCCTTTTCCTAGTGCACTGTATTGCGGATATTTTTCTGCGGCGAAGGTTGTGGACGAATCTTTGCCCTTGTCAATTTTATCAGTTTGAGTTGTTGGGAACCACATCTGAAGCGAGTTTTTTTTTTTTTTTTTTTCAGAAAACAATCGGACTTCTATCTTAAACAGGGCGACATATGTCCTCTTGATTTGCTCATCTTGGACAATCACTTAAATCTGAAAACTTTGTTCCGCTTGTTATTCTAGCTGTTTTTTTTTTTTCTTTTTTTTTTCTTTAAGCGTACAGCATTCTGATACGTCTGTACACTTTTATCTAATTCCTTCTTTGGCAATACTGGCTTTACAAATTTTCTTGAGAGGTATTCGACAGCTTTCTCGAAATCTTATAAATACAACATTCAGCTGTCAGTTATTTGCAAACTGCTTTTAACAACTTATAACAAACTAAACATGTGATACATCGTTAGAACTTTTTTGGAAAAAAAAAAAAACAGCATGATGGTTCAATGGGGAGAGAGAGAGGGGAGGGGCGGGTGGGGTGGAAGGTAGGGGTGATGTAGGTTGGAATTGGGCAGAGAGGCAGGGATGTACAGGCGTGAAATTGCGCAGAAAATTTGGTCCAACATTGAATAGCCGAAATACACAGAAGAGGGAAGATATTTACACACACATAGACTGGAGTTTTTGATGGGATGGATGAAAACAATATTACGGAAGAAGGAATTTGTTTGTTTCTTTCTTTTTTTTTCCTTTTCTTTTTTTTTTCATTTTCTTTTTTTTTTTTTTTTTGCTGTTTGTTTGTTGTTGACGTAGATTTATTTTTGTCTTCAGTCTCTTTAAACGTGTGGCTGGCATCTCTTCAATCTTTCGTTATGAAGAAGCAAAACCATCCCCTTTGTGCGAGCAGGAAAATCTCTATAGAACATTCACAGTCAAAGGTGCACTTCAGAGCTGTGTGTGTGTTTGAGAAGCAGTCTTTACAGCCCCACCTTGATGAGTACCATCACATAGTTCAACAGATTATGAGTTTTCAAACTTTCCTCCCGCGGTCTCAATTCAAAGAGAACAGTCGTTTTGTTATTACCTCTGTGAGACATTAATGTTACTCTGTGTGTGTGTGTGTGGGTGTGTGTGTGCGCGCGCGCGCACGCACCCAAAGGCGATAGCGTTGTTGACATTGTAGTTATGTTTTAGAAGTAGGCCCTTACTGATATGTATGTGGCCACTAGCCAACTGTGAAAACAGAGAGGGGAGAGGGAGAGAGAGAGAGACGAGGAGAGAGAGAGTAAATCCACAGAATCACGTTCTCCTATAGCTTTAAAGATAAATGAGGGTGAGACGACGCTGACGGGTATTTGTAGTTCATAGACCAAGGGCGACCTAGATTTTCGTCAGTATTCACATCAGCGGGTTAGGCTTTCGTTTACAAAAGAAAAAACATTACCTTTGTGTGGAGCGGGATTCCCTACCGATCTTCCACTACAAGGTCGATACTTCAGAATTGTGTGAGTTTTTATTGAAACGGATTTGTCGAGCACACATTTCATGAGTGCATTCCTTCACACTTGAACAGATGAATTTTCAAAAAAACTTTCATTTTCAGCCTTTAGGTCAAAGAGAACAATACATGTTTACATGGACGTTTGAAAAAGAAAATAATGTGTGTAATGTGTGTGGTGTGCCGTGTGCGTGGTGTGTGTGGTGTGTTGTGTGTGTGTGTGTGTGTGTGTGTGTGTGTGTACACACTATGTTAATCTGACAGTAAATGGTTCAGTCAGTCAGTCAGTGTGGGTGTGTCGTGATGGGGGGGGGGGGGGGTAAGCGGGGGGGGGGGGAGGTACAACACTAATGTTAATCTGACAGTAACTGGTTTGCAGTCAGTTCAGTCTATGTGTGTGTGTGTGTGTGTGTGTGTGTACAACTCTATGTTAAAACTGACAGTAAGTGGTTACAGTCAGTCAGTGTTCAGTGTGTGTGTTTGTGTGGTGTGTGTGTGTGCGGCGGCGCGCGCGCGAGCGCGCGAGTGAGAGAGTATGAATCTCTGTTCTGTCTGCGGTCGGTCGGGTCGGTCGGTCGGTCTGTCTGTCTGTCTATCTGTCTCTGTCTCTCTCTCTCTCTCTCTCTCTCTCTGTCCACATATACATATGTTTGCGTGTGTGTGTGTGTGTGTGTGTGTGTGTGTGTGTGTGTGATGCACTCTCTCTCTCTCTCTCTACTCCCTCTCTCTCTCTCTCTCCTCCCCTCTTCTTCAGTGTCTCTCTGTCTCTCTCTGTCCACACCGTACATGTGGTGTGTGTGTGTGTGTGGTGTGCACGCGCGCGCGTTCTTTGAATTTAACATGTCCCCACTTTACGTGACGTCAGACGATGTGTAGTTGCGGGCGAACGGCTCTACCAAAACTTCCATTCAATAACAAACATGACATCCCCCAGCCCTCCCCTCCCCTTTCATCCCATTCCCTTTCCCACCTCCCTCCCTTCACTGCCTTCTCACCTGCCGTCTTTTCCACTCCCACCCTGCCCCTCTATTCCTTGGGCTTACACAAACCTGGCCCCTCTATTCCCTTGGCTTACACAAACCTGGCCCCTCTATTCCCTTGGCTTACACAAACCTGGCCCCTCTATTCCTTGGCTTACACAAACCTGGCCCCTCTATTCCCTTGGCTTACCAAACCTGGCCCCTCTATTCCCTTGGCTTACACAAACCTGGCCCCTCTATTCCCTTGGCTTACACAAACCTGGCCCCCTCTATTCCCTTGGCTTACACAAACCTGGCCCCTCTATTCCCTGGCTACACAAACCTGGCCCCTCTATTCCCATTGGCTTACACAAACCTGGCCCCTCTATTCCTCCTTGGCTTAAACCAACCTGGCCCTCTATTCCCTTGGCTTAAACAAACAGCTTTTCCACAGAGGACGAATTCTCTCTCTCTCTCTCTCTCTCTCATCTCTCTCTCTATCTCGTCTCTCCTCCTCTCTTTCTCCCCCCCCCCCCCCCCCCCTCTCTCTCTCTCTCTTCAGTATGGGCTATGACTTAATCTGAATAAAATATTCACATTCTCTCTCCTGTCTCTGTCTCTCTTTCCTGCTATCCTCTCTCTCTCGGTCTCCTGTCTGTGTGTGTTGTGTGTTGTGTGTGCGCGCGCGCGGTACGCACACGTGTGCCAGTGCAGTTGCTCTGTGTGTGTGTGTGTGTGTGTGTTGTGTGTGTGTGTTGTGATGTGTGCATGCCAGCCTGGTTGAGAGTAAAGTGTGTAAAGTAAACAAATTACAAAGAGACAGAGAGAGCGAGAGAGAGAATGAGAGAGACAGACAGACAGACAGACAGACCAGGTAGACAGAAGTTGGGCGGGGGGGTTGTGTGGTAGTGATGGGGGCACAGAAATTCGGTCTGACGTTGATCTTCAAAAACAAAACCCCACTGTGATGAGAAGATAACCACTAGTTTCAATTTTTATTTAGCTTTTTGTGAGAAATGAGGGTCAATGCTGAGAGGAATTCCTGTCGTCCAAAGACGCAGAGCGACCTAGATCTTCCTCAGGATTCATAGTTGCAGTTGACACCTTTTCCTTCGCTCCAAAGAAGCAGAACATAACCTTTCAGCGAAACAGGATCCTATCAAGCTTTCACTAACAGGTACACTTCAGAGGTGTGTGAGTTTTCGAAACATTTTTTCGACCCACACATTCAAGAGTGCCACCCTTCACACCTGAACAGATGAGAGATTTCAAAGCTTTTTTTTTCAATCTCAGTTCAAAAGGAAACAATTCCTTTGTATACTATTTTAGAAAGAGAAAGTAGTAGTAGTAGTAGTAGTAGTGTGTGTGTGTGTGTGTGTGTGGTGTGTGTGTTTGTGTGTTGTGCGTGTGTGTTTGCGTGTGTGGTTTGTGTGTGTTGTGTGTGTGCGCGTTGTGTGTATTTCTTTATGACCGTGTGTGTGTGTGTGTGTGTGTGTGTGTGCGCGTGTGTGTGTGGTTGTGTGGGCGTGTGTGTCCGTTGTGTGTGTGTGTTGGTGTGTGTGTGTGTGTGTGTTGTGTGTGGTCGTGACTGATGCCTGGCTGTCTGTCTGTATTTCTGTATGCG
>JADBJO010022458.1:10000-12500 GCA_016801955.1 Conus betulinus | reverse complement strand
GAAACTAAGTAGATATATACCTACATACATACAGACAGACATATCTGTATGAGTGACAAAGGAATTGGTAACATGCAGTGTTTTTAATAGAAAGGAATTTAAGAAGCAGGTAAGGAAAAGGTGGTGGGGGTAAGGGGATAGAGGTACGTGATTCTGTGTGGATGATAAGAACTGCAGCAGCCTGCTCCGTCTCCGTGTTCCATAGGCATTAGCTGATGTGCTGTTTTAGGTCTTGATGCCATGTAGACAGAGGGTCACCAGTCTGAAAATGATGTAGAATTTCTGCGTTGTGCAGCTGGCTCAAGGTCATGACTTTGGTATCTTTAATGTTGTGTGTGGGGTGATTTAAATGCAGAGTGACTGGTCTGGGTCATGGAAATATATGTCAGCAATGAAAATTCAGTGATCGTGATTAAAGAAATAATTACAATGAAATAACCAAATGAAATCACCAGAGAGAAACAACCAGCATGATACAGCGGACAGGGTGAGGATTGCAGGTGGGACGTTTCACCACTCTGCTCTCATGGTTCGACTCTATCAACACATTGTGCCTCTGGCGAGTTTGTGTCATTCGAATAGGCAAATTAAAAGCGGACTGTCTTTAGATAGTCGTGGTTGTGCACCTTAGGCAGCAGCGTGAACTCACACTGGGTCCACATATAATCATTGTCATCAGTTAGTGGTTTTCTAGATGAAGTCCTCGCAGGTTGATAGAGCAGGCACAACTGAGCATCATTGAAGTACGTGTCAATGGTGTGTCCTCCAACGGGGTTGCTACATTGTTCCATAAGAAGTGCTGGTGCTGAAGCATCAAGGAGATGAGTCAGATTATGTGAAAGCTGGAATTAGTGGTTTGAAAATAATGCCACTGGAAGGGCATGGAAGATTGGACAGCGATTTCAAGAAAAGGGTCGAAGGAAGACAGTCACTGTATAGGAGTTAGTGGAAACGTTAAGTGGCAGATTGATAGGGCACAGAATCTGTGGAATCTGTAGAAAAGAGCCAGCAGAGAGGAAAGAACTTTTCATGCGGAAAGAAACATCGACATAAACGATAAACTGTCTTGCGTAATGTTTTGCGAGTTCATCAACGACAAGACCAAAGACTGGACAATCGTGAATCAGGACAGGGTGAGGACACACAGTTTCTACCAGTTGCCGAAAATTCACAAACGCCTCAGCGACCCCCCCCTGGTAGGCCTATTGTGTCTGGAGTTAACGGATCCACAGAGCACCTCTCCAAACTGGTTCCAAACCATCGTTCAGAGACTACCCTCGTATCTCAAGGATACAATGCACCTGCTGAACATCCTACAGGAGTGGAATACAGACCTGCAACCCATTCCTGATGATGCCCTTGTCGTTACAGTAGAAGAGCGGTGGCAATATACCCCAGTATTCCCCATGTAGAGGTTCCCCAGTCTCTGAAGGCTATGCTCAGAGAACACAAGAATGACTCAGACGTTATCCCGGATGTCCGTCTCCTACAGCAGACTATCACGCACAGTCTACAAAACAAGGTCTTTAGGTTTGATGGGAGGGTGTATACGTATAAGGGACAATCAGTGCGATTATAACGTTCATATCTATGGCATTTTACCAAGCTCTCATAACATGTCAGTGAATCTTTACATGCGAATCACGTGGAAATGATCGTGTATAATGGGTGTAGTCTTTTCACATGACTACTGTCATGAATATCATCTGCACAGATTTTGCAACCACATTATGCATTAAGTGGATATTGTTATACAATAAAGCGCACAGCATTTTTCTGCCTTTACAAAAATCATTGACTATTCACAGAAAAAGCATGTGCACACAGATGCTGAGACACACACGCGCGTGCGCGCGTGCGTACTCACACACACATACACACATGCACACATACACACACACACACACAGACTCTCTCTCTCTCTCTCTCTCTCTCTCTCTCTCTGTCTTCCATCAAAAATTACACCACCCGCCAGTGGAGACGCATAAGCCAGATAAACACGACCAGTACCCTCATGTCCGCTCACTGAGGGGCAAACAATGAACAGTTCAACGGCCCGAGATTCAAAAACCCGCCATCCCCTAAATCCCTCTCAGTTGCTGCCCATGCAGACAGGTCCAGTAGGCTCCTTGCACGCGTGCTTTTCAGCCACCACCTGCTCGTCCATCATGGCCATAAACTGGGCAATACACCAGGCCGACTTGTGGTCAGAGAGACGTGAGTGTTACAGTGTCTGGAAGGAAGAGTGGCGTGCTGTTAACAATGGATGGCCACACAGTGTACGTGAAGCTGTCAGACTGGGGACCTTACGCTCAGCAATACATTACTTTTCAACTCATTAACCATACAATTTTGAAGATCAGTGAGTAGTAGTAGTAGTAGTAGTAGTAGGAGTAGTAGCAGCAGCACTACTAGTAGTAGTAGTAGTAGTAGTAGTAGCAGTAGTAGTAGAGGTAGATGTAGATAGTAGTAGTAGTAGTAGTAGTAGTAGTAGTAGTAA
>JADBJO010022458.1:0-5000 GCA_016801955.1 Conus betulinus | reverse complement strand
CACGCAAGAGGCAAAAGGGAGGAAAGGCAGTTGGGGTGGAGACCGCGGGCATGTTAAGGAGTGAGGTGAAATGAATCCCCATGGCAACAGCTCATAGTCTTTATTTTACTTGATAATTTGATCCGTTTCTGTTTGAAAAAATATGCTTTTTGTGTCATTTCCTTACAATGCTTTTCATCGTATTTTTTATATTTAGAAAGTGTCTTATGCGTTGAAACATTTCTAGTCTTCAAGTAAGGATATTTCCAGTGTGTTAGGGATTGTTTCCCCGTTTTTTTTTAGACAGCTCTTTATTACATGTGTATGTATTTCACTATGTGGTTAACAATCAAAGTCAAACAGGTTTGAAGAATTCTCAAAAAACAGTCATTATTTAGTTTGATAAGTCACACAGTGTGCTGTCTTCGTAAAAGACCAGGGACGAAACTGAATCATCTAAGTTCTTTTTTTCTTTAACTACTTCCTATATCTTAATACTTAAAAATACTGAGTAAATTGCTATTCACTCTTTAATTTGGAGAAAGTAAAAGACTAAGACGGAATGATGTTGAGAGAATCAATCTACAAACATAGTCGAAAAGCTATAAATAAACAAACGAACCACCATCTTGCAGAAATCGAGATTCTGTAGTTGGAATGTGCCTGCATTATGGGAGATCACGCCATGTCCTCATCAGGATGTGTGCAGGTATTTTTGTCCACCTTAATGAGCAAAAGTTTGAACCAGTCTTTCCTCTTAATTTTCTTGCACGCTCCCTTCCTCTATTCTTGGACTGAACATACACATAACTTTTTTTCTTGGAGCTCAGTAGATCTTTGTCATCCTCCTCCTCCTCCTTCTGAGTTTGACTAGTAAGTCCAGTAGGGCGGTGTACGGGAAAGGAGTGGGTATAAAACTCTGTTGAAGCCTCTAGGTCCAAGCTGATAGTCATTGCCTGGAGTCTTGTCACGACAAGGGCTTTATCCCACGCTGTGCTCATGACCAAGTTCGTATTGTAGGCATCTAAACTTTTGATTGATCTGTGATGCATTTAGAATCAGCTGTGGCTCTTTTTTTCTGAAGGGTAAATCGCTGAATTACAAACAGGTGTACATATACAAAGTTTGGGGGCATATCTGTCAGAGCTCCAAGCAATTCTTCCTGTCTACGAGAGAGAGAGAGAGAGAGAGAGAGAGAGAGAGAGAGAGAGAGAGAGAGAGAGAGATTTTATTGCCATTAGCAAATAAGTCCTGTTGGCAAGGATTAATAGACAGTTGTTGGATTAATTGACAACAATAAAGACATGCAGTTGAAAGAAAAAGAACTCACGCCAATTTCAGAAATATTTCATATCTACATACACATAAAAACGTGAACAACATCCGTCCCCCTAACGCACACACACACACACACACACACACACACACACACACACACACACACACACACACACACACACACACACACACACACAACCTTGAACACGCAACGTGCATACACATGCACGCATGCATATATAATTTATATTATATATATATATATATATATATATATATATATATATATATGTATGTGTGTATGTATGTATATATGTATGTATGTATGTATGTATGTGTGTGTTGTGTGTGTGTGTGTGTGTGTGTGTGTGTGTGTGTGTGTGTGTGTGTGTGTGTGTGTGTGTGTGTGTGTGTGTGTGTGTCGTCGTCGTTATTATCATCATCGTCTTCGTCCTTGTAGCACGTTTGATTTATTTCACACACACACACACACACACACACACACACACACACACACACACACACACACACACACACACACACACACACACACATACACACACACACACACACACTCACGGCCTCTGACCGATAGAATCAAGCGGACACTTCTTGCATTGACGGGTCAGCAGCAAAGCATGTGACGCTTCATTCCACTAAGACTCAGAGTCCTTTGAACATTGCTCATCCAATGCCTGGCCAAGACGAACAGCTTCCTAGTCCACCATCAAAAGGAATCTGCATGGAGGAATCACCCCCAGTGTGTGCGTCGTTAGCAGCCCATGCAGAATAGTTTATGAGGTGGGAGGTTAGAAACGTGGGTTGTAAACACTACCTAATGGTTTCCACTCAGGATAAATCTGCCTTTTTCTGTTTTTTTTTTTTTTTTTTTTTGAATGTCTACATGCATGTGAAGGGCCAAAGGGAGGAGACGCAGATGGGGGCGAAGGGCGTGGAGATGGACACGGATGGAGTGAAAAGAATCAATGGCGATGACAAATGGCTTTTATTTCATGCCATAATTGAACAGTTTATATTTGAAAAAAAAAAATTTTTGTAGTATTTTCTTGATGTCTTTATCTTTCCAAGTGTGGTACCTTTTAAAAACATTTTTTTTTTATTTTAAAGGCAGGATATTCAAAGTGTGTTAGGAATTGTTGCCTGGTAGAGACAGCGACTTATTACATGTGCATGCAATTCACTGTGCAGAAAGCAATCAGCCTCAGCAGGTTGTAAGAATTCGACTAAAGTAAATGATCGTCTATTTTGAAGCAGGTACTCAGAGTACTGCCCTGGTAGAAGACCTACGATGCAATTGAGTCACATCTTTCTACTTCATTTTACATAACCGCTTTCTATTTCTTTTTTTTTTTACTGTAAAATACTATGTGGGCTGGGTTTTTTTTTCTTGAATCTGGGGATCAAACAAAGAAATAAACACATTTTAAGATGGAATGACAGTGAGAGAATTTCACTGTCGATAGACTGTTCTGGAGAACATCTTTCTGAAACAGGTTTGGATCAGTATATTGCAATAACAGTTATTTCCAGTATCCAGCCTTGGTTACATTAGTCCAAAACACATTTCCAGACAATTATACGTTCGTTGATTCCGGCTGCGCAGCGTGGACAGGAACAAAATTCGTGAAGGGCCGATCTGACTGCACGAAGTAGGAATTCTCCTCCTAGAGCAGAGAAAAGAAAAGACCCTTACGTAGGTGAAAAGACACACAAGGCCCTCTCCATAAAGAATGAAAAGCAGCAGCAGCACCCAATTTCACGACTGACAGCTACTACCAACTTAGCACTAGCTCAGCTGACCAAGCCATTTAGTTTAAAACACATGACTGGGCACTACAGAAAAAAAACAACTCCCAAACCGCAGACTGAACAATCGGAAAGGTGTTACTATGAAACCTCACCAGTGTCAGCAAAACACCTGCATCACTTCCCACGGCACCATAGGCCATGCCAGGCTTCACAGTTAAACCTACTTCCTCTGAGTGACACCTGAGAAACTCGGAAGCCCTTGACACACCGTTCGTGCATCTCCATCCAGAGTTGGATAAATAAGATCAAATTTAATCCCCTTCGTCACTGCTCTACCCATCCATGTAACTCAAACGGATATGAATAATTTAGACGAATACCTATAAATAAATAAAACGATCAACCATCCCTACGTGAATCGAGATTTAATTTTCTCGCGTGTTCCCTTCCTCTATTTTGGACTACAAATACAAATAACAAATAATAATGATAATGTTAATTTATACAGCGCCTATTCGTTTAGAAAACATAAGGCTCTAAGCAGCGCTTTACATAAGCAACACCACACACGCACACACACGCGCTCGCCTGCGCAGGAGTGCGCGCACACGCATGCTCACGCATAACCACACACCCACGTTCACTGACACACACAAATAACTCTCTTCTTGGAAAAGAATAAACTTTTGTGATCATTACCCCTCTCCTGTCCTTCAGGGTGACGCGCAAGTCCTCTTTGCACGGTGGGAGAGAGGAATAGGCATAACAGTCTGCATTGAAGTCTTGAAGACAGAAGTGATACTCGTTGCTTCCATTTTGTCGTCACGTCAACCCTTCGCTCCACTCAAAGCTCTCGACGAAGTTCTTGTGATAACCATTAAAGCTTTTGGTCGATCTGACACATTCAGAATCAGCTGGCTGAACGTTCTTTGTATGGTGTAAATGGCTGAATCAGGGACATGTTTTAGCACAGCGTATTGTTGAGACACGAACAGCAGAAAGATCATGGCATGGATTCAACTACTCCAAACAATTGCTGTTGGTTAGTTTGTTTGCTTGCTTTTAGACCATAAAGAATCTACAAAATAATTTTCAGAAAAAAAGAGAACCAATTTTGCATTTTGTAAGTCTTTCTCTGTCTATACGTTACACGATTTTTTTTTTCATTTTAAAATCTGTGACTGGACAATAAGAACAGTATTTAAACACTTAAACACAATGACAACGACTGCAGAGCCAAGCAGTGATCAGAAAGCAGAATAGACTGGACAGAAAAAAAATGCCAACATTTTAATCAAAAAGTGGAAAAGCAAACCGTCAGATGAGAGATCGGGCAGAAAGACAACAGTGTGTAAGTGCATGCTATCGCTTACGTATACTTCGTGGCAAATCCCAGAACGAGTCCAATAAAACTTATAAGTTACGGCATTTCAAAATTCTGTCTCATCAAAGTTGGTTGGAGGAGGTCAGATTTCGAGAAACGCTTTTACATGCAGAAAATGTTATGTCCTCAATTTTTGCAAGCTCAGCTCTTGGCAGAACGAGGTCATCGGCTTTTTTTTCCCAGTAAGTGGTCCTGTTCTTGACTGGACAAGACTTTGTTACAAAAGATCAATAAACGTTGACATGAAACCACCATTTCCCCGTTTGTTTTTCAAAGATCTGTTCCGCCTGCGTTTCCATCTGTCTGTGTGTCTGCTTGTCAGTCTTGTTGTTCTTAAAATAAAAAAATTCAGGCATACTTCAAAGTCAGGAAATTGTTTCGTTCCTTCTTTCTACCCCCCCCCCCCCCCCCCCGCCCCCCTTGTAGGTTCTGTAGTCTCTGAGAATTTCCTGTTCGTGACTCTCAGACACTTCAAGGTTCCATAAGGTTTATCGATTATTTCTATGTAATATAAGATTTCATTTTGTTGTTTTTCTTCACTAAATTGAGAATTCATGCTGTTGTACATTTTCAGATGGTTGCACAGCAT